>LPNX010715063.1:163131-175631 GCA_001517045.1 Pseudotsuga menziesii
CAGGTCATTCATGACTGAATTCCCTCAAAGAATAATTATCATGATCTCAAGAGTCAGAATAAAAATACAGTGCTACATACACCCCCACTTCAGGAAACTCCATCCCGAAGTTCTAGAATGAGCGTGGATACTATATTTCTAATGTGCCCTCCTAGGTCGCAATATTGGGACTATATCTATCTTTGATATTAGAGCCTCATACATGAATCATGTAATTCTAGTTTAGACAGAGACACCAACCATTAGTATTGAGTCATCATTCTATTTATACATAAATATTTCATTCAATTAATTTTCCTATCACTAAATGGGGCGTTACATACTCCCTCTCTTTAGGAATCTTTGTCTCGAAGTTAATTTTTCTTGTATATTCAATGCTAGTTTCAATTTCTTTTCACATTCAAGTCTGCATGTCATTCTCTTCTATTTTCATCAAATAGCATGGCTATAAGTACTAGCAGTTCTACCATTATTGATTTTTTGTTTCATCCAACAAGTATCCAACACATTCTCATTAATTCCATGGTAGTCTCATGTAATAGAATTCAAGTAATATTTTCAATAATTCACCGATGTTTTTGCATAATTCAATAATGGTCAATATTGACTCAGAATTCCAACACTTCCTAGACATCCACAAAGGCCCGCAATATCCACTTTGACTATAATATAGATCTCCTCAATAGAAACAAAATAGTTACCCAATTGAATTTTAGCACAATAAAATCCAAGTAGGAATTCAAATCTATTCGGCTATCCTCTCCTCCAAAGAAAGGAGAGAAACATCATACAATCTTCAGTAAAATACGTATTTATAATCTGAATTGAAAAATCAAAAGTGACTATCACACAGTCCAAAATCAATGCACAACTCATTCATCACTCCAATAAGACTTCTTTCAAATCCATAAATTTTAGTAAAGTTGATTCTCATCTTGATATGATTCCAAAGTGTCGAAACTTGGAAACTTAGATGAACATATTAAAATTTAACTTTTATCCTTTTTGTCAGCACATCATGTCCAAATCAAGGATATCATCATGTCCTTACCTCATTTCATCATTCTCGTTATCATATGACCCCTTCGACAGGCTTTATGAGTCACATCATATGCATCGTTATTAGCCTCATTGAGTCTTGTTTTAAGGACTAGTCATCATTTTCATTTAGGCTTCACCATGTTAAGAGGTTATCATCATTGCATTCATCATGTTGTGTGGATGGTATCCATTCTTATTTTGACAAAACCATCTTCAATTAACCCCTTCAACGAGTTTCATAAGTCTTGTTTCCTTGTTGCCATATCTTGGTTAAAGTTGAGTTTGTAGTATTTAATTTTAGGGTGTGTGCAAGAAGTTGAGGGACCTTTTAGATGCAATAGTGGAGTGAAGTCAATCACTCTTGATCCAAAAAAAATAAATCATCCCAAGCAATCCCGAACCTGCTAAGCCTAGTCCCAAGGCTGCCAACAGGCATGCCAATTAGGATAGTAAACCAAATCGGGCCTCTATTTTATCTAAGCAAATCGCGCCTCTGTTTTAGTGAACAAAATCACACGCGCATTTTGGAAAGCCTGTTTTTTTTTAAATAGGCCGAGAGCGTCTTTTTCGCCTCATCCCACGGCTATTGGACTACTTTGGAGCAAATCTCGACTGGGCGAACGTGTTTTTGGGTGTGCCAAAGCCATCCATCTCCACCTTTGGATAAACCTCCTATTTGAGAGGTATTTTCCTCATTTATTTTCATGTTTTTTTCTCTTTGTTCATCCATTTATTTGCCCTAAATTGAAAAATTAAACCAAAATAAATTAAACTATGGCCAATGGAAACAAAAACCCCAATGGAATTGGCCAATGGAAACAAGAACCCCAATGTAATTGGCCAATTGAAATCAATTCCCCAATTTAATCATAAAAATTAAATAATTTTGATTATTTACCAAAATTCATACCCAAAATTCCCATGCCCAATGGAAACCAAAACCCCAATTAACTCAAAAAACAAATGAATTTCACTATTTCCATATGCATATTCACAAGGATCCTTGTGAATCCATACCAAAATCCACAAATATGCAAAGTTTGTCAAGCACATTGCAAGTTTGCATAAGTAATTTACATGCCCAATGTAAACCAAAACCCCAATTAACTCATAAAAAACAAACGAACTTCACTATTGTGAATCCAAACCAAAATTAACAAATATGCAAAGTTTGTCAATTACGTTGAAAGCTTGCATACAACTAAAAAATAATCAAGTAGAATTCATATATTCCCCTAAAATACATAAACAAACATGGTAAATCCCTTTCCTCTATCTGAAATATCGAAGTTGCTCTTACAAGAACATCAACAAACACCTTATAGTTTTGATGACACTTCCCAATCCAAGTGTTAAAATAAGGTATAGAAGCTTCCCATGCTTTTAACAAATATTTCGTCTTGAACGAAGGGTACTTTTTGGTTAAGGTCAAGACAACAAAGTTCAACAATAGACTCTATGAACATGAAGATAGATAGGTAGGTTGATGTATTTGATTAAACATGCCAATCAGATACTATCATACATGATATAATCCAGTGGAACCCTTGCAACCAAAAAATCCTTAAAGATATGCTAAATAGACTTTGGAGTCCAAGAAACATCACACTACAACAAATAATTACATATCTAACAAAATCGTTGCCTATATTGGGATTTTATTCATCAACATCACATTATGCCGCCTATTCTAGGGTCTAGTTGTTGCCTCTACCCGCAATCTGGGAGCTGGTCCTGCAAAGGCAATAGTCAGCACCTCACAATTTCAATGAAACTTCATAATCCAAGCCTTAAAATAAGCTAGAGGAGCTTCGCAATCAACATATGCACTTAAGACACTTTATGTACACGTGCATACTTAAAAATTGGAATTAATACTTGAATTTAGGACATAAATATGAAACGAAAAAATGTTAAATGTTTAAATTCTTTACTGTAAAATTCAAGATCAATTTTTAAATTTACATGATATATTTAGTTTATATGTTGTTATTTGTCATACATTAGTTATACAGTTTTAAGTTCTTAGATATGTCATTATATCATGTGTTTATATATCTAATGATATTTTATTTGTATCTATGATTGCAGTCGCTACTATGGATAACAATGCAGAGATACTGAGGTTTATTGCCCATTTGAGAGAGATTGGTTCTACTTGGAGGGGTGGATATGAGCTCCGCTGCTCCTTTTCAGATTCTTTGTTTTCTATTGTTGATACGATCACAAGATCAAATGATGCTTTGTATAGAATCGCATCTTACAGGGAGAGGAAAAGACAACAATATGCTGATGGGTTAAGTTATAACAAGGTAAAAAAGCTCAAAATAACAAAACAACGCATCTATTCATTGTTTAGATTGCCTGGGATGGATGACATTCCGAAGATCAACATGCCACATATTTCTATTGAGCGGTGCACCTTTCCACCCATCAGAGACAATTGCATGGATAGGTGGTACATGGTTTTTGACATTCCCCCTCATAGCAATAGGGAAGTACCGATGTACTTCCTCCAAAAATTGTATGCAAAGTTTGTGATGGGGAAACATGTCAACTATTTTGGCATGTTGGGTTTCCAAGGAGTTGGTAGGGGGATGCCCCAACACCGACCCATTGATAGGCATAGAGATGCAAATCCACAGATACCTGCACCCCATGCCCAGCTACCGAGGGTAGACATCCCTCCTGCACATGACATGGTTGCCCAGACACAGGAGGCATTTTTTACTCTAGCTGAGATGGTCTCTCAACACACGACCACTATTGACCAGAGAGTGCCCTCTTCCTCTGTTGGTGTACAACCACCAACTTCTGGTGGTGGAGGGACATCTATTGGTGGGGATAGACCGACATCCCATGTGCCTCAAAGTGAGCCACACGTCTGCACATCGTGTGGGGGACCTGTTATGGTCCTAGACCAAGACATGGTACCACTACGATGACTGGTGATCAGGTAAGGACATTGTTTTAAAACTATGCTATTGTTCAATTTTTAATTTTTCCATACTATATGTAACATATTAAAATATTCGCAATATATGCAATATTTACTCTTATAGGAGATTGATGCCTCTCATGAGGGTGGTACTGCACTCGGTGTGGTTGTACCCGAGGCCCAAACAACCACCATTGAGGTAATATTTAAACACTTGTCATTTTGTTATTACATATAATTTTGTTAATGCATGTGTTAGCCTTGATTAGTTTATTAAATTGTCTAATATTTACAATTTTTGAAGTTGTAGGAACCCCACTTAGAACGTGATGCTGGAGACATTGATATCAACGACATAGTCCAAGGTGGAATTTACGATTACTTGAAGAATGTAAGTACATGGGTTATGACTGAATCTTGTTCGAATTATTTAAATTTCTTACTATACACTCCTTTATAGATCACTAATATTTATAATTTTTAAACTTGCAGATGCTATTAGCATCTGAAGAGGGGCAAGAAATTGATGGAAGCAGTCACTCCCATGGTGGAGATATGTCCCAGGAAGGGGTAAGTATATTACAACATGTTATTTTTTCAGTACATATTATTCCATCCATTCAAATCAATTTCTAACTATGGTAACACTTTATGACTACAGACGTCATCGCAGATCCCTGCACCACCTCTTTGGTTTGGATCTCTCTGTAGTCCAAACATAGATAAGGGGGTTGTTTACACCAGACGCCCCTCTTCCTTGAACAAAGCGGGTGTGCATGAGGATCAACCTACTCATCTCACGGTAATGTACACACTTCCAATGGTAGTTGTTGGTTAGCTATGAATTCACTTCACAAGTGGTTTTTCTTAATGTTATTTTCGCATGTTTACAGCATCAGGATGTAGAGTCATCCATGCCAGACCTTAGTGGGATTTTTGATGTTGTTGTCAATGCTGCATCTACAATAGGGATAAGTCACACTGAGGTACATCTACCTGAATATTTGTAATTGTACATTTCATTTGTATCGTTTATGGACATGCACGATGTCTAACTATTTAATCATTTGGTGAATGTAGCCACACCCTGGTCCATTAGTGCACGCAACTGAGGTTGATGTTCGACCTACGGCTCCTCTTACTACTGAAGAGTCCCAGCGTAATCCCCTAGAAATGGTTTTTTCGGTGAGATGTTCATTTTTTACATAATTGATTAGTACTTTCTCATTCATGTACATGTTGATAATTCTTGAGATAATTGACATATTTTTTTATTCACAGATAAGCATTGCAGAGAGGCTCTCTGTAAGGTGGAGGACAGTAGAGGAACCTATACCCTCGACACCAAAGGCACCTATACCCCCGACGGATGCAGTGAGTCTTTGTTTTATTTACAATTGAGTCATATTTTAAATTTTCAAACCTTGTTATTGATGGACAGTACTAGTTCAGTTACCTGACCAATAATTATTGTCATTGATTTGCAGTCACCAGAGATGCACAGTGGTCATAGACAGAGCTGAAAAGCATTAGGGTCTGGGAAAAACAAGAGAAAGATAGATTTTTGATGTGTTAGTCCAGGACAAATATGTATTTTTATGTACAATCCGGAGTTAGAGTATAGGGGCGTCATCCAGGACAGATGTACTTTTGTTTGCACATGTACATCAAATATGTTTTTGATACATGTACATTGACAGGCCATAGATAGGCCTTCTATTTTTGTATTATAACTTTCATGATAATAAAAAAAAATTCATATCAAGGCTCTTGAGATCTTCATGGTTCAGTCTTTTAAGTGTGATTATACACGTGTGGCGAAGAATGTTTCTATGTGTAATGTTCCCAATTTTTTTATAGATTTTACGATTGCATGGAGATATCAGTTATAAATTTGAGAACAATGCACAATTACAATATTACGTAATGACAAAAATGTACATTTTAATTGTTTTTTACCACGATCCAATTGCATATACAATGTTATATTAACAATGTCAAATTGCATCCACAAAGATGGAACATACCTAATACACATAAGAACCCAGCACAGCTAAGCAACTGATCCAACTTGGTGGAATACAAAAGCACCTTACCCACGTAACAACCTAACAAACATTTAAAGGATGCACGAAGTTGACACACCTAAGTGATGCACCTGTGTGGTCTACATAAATAAAATTATTGGTTGGCATGATGTCTTTCATCTATCGAATACATGGGATACACATCAAACCTAAAAGTATCCGAGTATTATAAGGTTGATTCAAAATAATGGTTATGACTATATCCTGCACATTATGTATGTCCTGCACATTATTTTATCATTTTGTTAATGTACATGGCATTTGATGAATGGCCTCGAGTAACAAGTTTGAAAGAGATGAAAGTTATGTGTGATTTTATTATAGTTTAAATTCATTAGAGAAGTACTTTTCTGAATCTTGTTTTATAAATTCATGTTTATGGAGTATTACTTGAAGCATTCGTGGCATGAAGATATATATATTTTGTAATAATGGTGTAATAGAATGGCCACTTGTTTCTAAACATAAACATGTTCCATTACATGGTTACTGACATAATGGCATTGTCTCCTCCTACATTTCATCATACAAATGCTCACATCTCTTGGATGAGGGGAAGATCTACAATCACCTTCAAGCTAACCTTTATGTGCAAAAATTTCACATTCACTTATTGAGAAAAACCCTAGTTTCCAAAATTGACAAAAAAAAAATGATCCCTTATCCATGGACCCAGAGTAGAGGGCCACTCTAGCACTATCCCAATGTACTGAATCCAACGGAGCCGACGGTTCATCGATCCGAGCAACGGTCATCAATCTATGGAACGTTGAATCCCACCTCCTACAGGCTTTTAGCAACACCCATTGAATCCCTAACCGGGGCATAGAGTGGAAACCGTGCATCAAAAAGGGATTTCGGTGGGTCATGCAAGTGTGTTTAGGCAGGTTCCATGTGGGAATGCTAGCCACATCTTCACATTCAAGGAATTTGCAAAGCCGACCCCTATGTGCAGAAATTGGACATTCACTTAATGAGCAAAACCCTAGTTTCCAAAATTGACTGAAAAAATGATCCCGTGTCCATGGACCTAGATTATAGGGCCACCCTAGCACTATCTCGATGTCTTGAATCCAACGGAGCTGATGGTTTGTCAATCAGAGCAACGTTCATGATTCTATGGCACGTTGAATCCCACCTCCTATCGTGACTTTGATGAGTACTTGTTTGGCATTGTTTGCAGCTAGAGGTTTGTGCCAATAACTAAGTTTGTATAATGGTACACAATTTGACCTGGTCTATAATCTTCAAATACATAACCTTTTTTCTTTCATGCGTGGGAAATCTGTGTCAAATATTCCCCTTTGATAACCATTGACCCAATTGGAAAATCATTGCCCTCGGAGTCGCTTAATGATACAATGAGGGTCCACTTCCCATCCAAGCAATGTGCCAGCCAGTAGTCAGTGTGCCATTCATTGTCTCTCAGGGAAACCACTACGTATATGTGCCCTGCATAAAATAAAGTGCAGACCTAGGATTCAGCTAACTAAACACAACTAGTCGTCAAACATTTCAAAGTGATCAACATAATAGTCAAACCTGATTGTATGAGATCTGAAATGTGGTCATAGTCATGTGAAATACTCGACTGGCCTTCCTCCAACTGGGATAATTCTGAAGTTATTTGTCGGCCAATGGGGAGTGATACACGATCCCAGCTATCAACCCAATCTATGGATTCACAGTTGTCCCATTCACCGCTGCTACATGGATAACAAAAACAAGAGAGTTTTCTTGTCCACATTTCAACTATAGCATTGTCTGACGTCCTAACTGAATGGAATGCACGAGCTCCTTGGACGGTCTTGCACTCATATAGGTGTGATCAATCTACATCGACCAACTCCCAAAAATATCTATGTACATGTGCTTTTTGAGATGATTGGTCTTCTTGCCTTCTAGCTCCCTGCCCCCTCACTGAAGAACACCATGCAACAATGGTCTTTGCATCTCGGATGAGCAAAATAGTTGTGAATTTCATCTCTTGCCTACGTAATGCAGTCTTGATGCATGCACCTGCTCCATCATGTTCCCCTTTTCCGTGTCCGGTCTCAAAATAGTTCCAAATATGTGGCACCTTGTGCCTCTTGTCGAGAATAAACAGCCATTGGAAGACATGAGAATTTTTTAATTGCCTCGCACAACCATCAAACCAAATCCAATGTTGCTCCATCTGTATATTGTTATCCTCCAAGTGTTTGTAGAACAGTTGAAAGCTATGTTGTACAAAATCCAAGTCATGACAACTGTCATCACTTATGTAAAAGTGATACTCCTTCAATATAACCCTGTTCTCTTCAGTACTATCTGCCCCATGTCTATAGGTGATATGGACCATTATGCTGACCTGATCTGAGTGATCATATTGACTCTAAATCGCGTTTTGTGGTTGAAGAGTGTAGTTTTCCGTAATATCGACCACTGTTAGTATAGTTCCAATAGGAAATGTATCCCTGCACGCTTTAAACTGTTCATCTTACCAACGAGCCACATGTACATGCTTTGCATACTGTTGTGTCTTTTCAAAGAATTCCTCCATGAAGTTGCATACCACTACCTGGTAGATCAACAATAAAGATGTACAGATCAATAGGTTGTTAGATATATGAAGTATCAATAGATATCAATAGGAAAAAATACTATTCAGGAACTCGTTGCCAACCTGAGAGGTGACCAATTGTATTATTTTCCTTTAATTCCCTCCACCGATATCATACGTGACATATTTGAATGACTGCAAGTTCACTTCATGTCTCCCAAGTTCATGCTCTTCGGTGACATGTATGCATTTGTCCAAAAATGTCATTCCACCACACCTTGGGCATGTCCCATCTACGCAAGGCCTTTGATAAAATGTGCAACCTTCTGTCCTTCTACACAAGATGCTATGGATAAACTCTCTAGATGATGTCGGTGGCAATGTAGTTGAGCATTCCTGCACAAGAGTGTTATGCAAAACATGCAATATATGTATATATGTATCATAATAATAAGCGTACTCAATGTGATATCGACAACAACATGTGTTACGAGTTGTGTTTATTTTAACATACCATGGTTTGCATTTCTCAAAGGATCTTTGGCCCCAAGTTAAGTTCATTATGTTCATGCCTAAACCTCTCATATAATTATGTTTGTGTCATGTCAAGAAAATGTTTAATGTGGGGCTCACAATCCCTTGAACTGATTCTCAATTTTAGTACATCTTTTTGGTTGGATGAAGGTCTACTATTGTCATGCCAAAACTCTTGCACCAGTCCCTTTACCACATCAATGAGCTTCATATCGGAGCATGGCAACCTGCCAACGAAGGACCAAACATCTGTTTCACCGGATTCAAGTTGTTCTCTTCTAGAACAATACCTACAGAGTGCTTTGATATCCAATCCTACAAGTTTGGATGTAGGCTTAAGAAGGTGAAGGGCCCTGGTGCTTTTGTTCACTATTGATTGTGACAACACACGGCAAGTTGCATTGCGATCCTTTGAACGAGATTTGTTTCCAATATTACTAAATGCATCTACCAAACTTCTGACAACAGAAGAACTTGGTTCAGAACTATTTATCATCTTTATCCTTAAGTTTTTCCTAACAACAGTCATAGACCTAGATTTTAACAACAATATAAATAATCTACATTTATCTCCATCACATTTAGAATCAAAATAGTTGACAAGTATCTGTTGAAATTGATATGAAATATTGTGTTTAGACAGCGTACCTTCAAGTGAACCAATGAGACTTTCATCGATTTGTATACGTTTTGGAGTTTTTCAGCGTGAAGTTGCTAATGGAGGTAGGGAGGTTGGAATTGCACCATGTACCATATCACCCGTTCGGTCTGGCGTTTGAACATGAGCTTCATGTCCTTCCGTGTCTTCTTGACGGTCGGACGGTGGCAATTGGAAATCCTCTTGAGTGGTCTGAACAACATTGTCTTCTTTTAGCATACCTTCAGCATTCAATGTCTCTCTAACTTCGTCACTTGTATACCCACATTCAATTAAATCTGCAAAGGTTTCAGGTGTTCTTGATGTGCACCTACGTTTTACTCCTTGATCAGTGCCATGCAGTGCTCGTTCTTCTACTGATATGGTGACCGAAGACCCCTCGAGCGAATGCTTTTGTCTTTCTTGATGTGGATTGGTAGGAAGAACTGTGGCATCCTCAACAATCGGAATTGGTTGAGTGTCCATAGAGCGTCTTCGATTGGTCATGTAATTTCTTTTCTTCTCTCTAATTTATTCAAGGATTCCATTGGGTATCTACTTCCTTGCTGATTTTCTTGCTCGATTGCGTGACTTTCCCATGACCAAAATGATCAATGATATATATGGTTTCCTTTTCTAGCTCCTCAATGGGAAACTACCGAGGGCTTGGTTTCTTTCTTGCTCAATTGTGTCTAGATACTCAAGATAGGAGGAATATTGGGAAGAATGTTGCCTTTGCTAGCTCCTCAATTCCAAGAAAAACAATGGTAGAGATGCTCTATGGTGCTCCTTAATGGGAAATTCCCCAAGCTTGGTAAATATCTTGAGCAATTGTGTCTACATACTCTTGAGCTAGGGGAGAGATTGAGAAGAATACATTGCCTTTGCTAGCTCCTCAATTGCAAGAAAAACAATGGTAGAAATGTTATATGGTGCTCCTCAATGGGAAATTCTCCAAACTTGGTTTATTTCTTGCTCAATTGTGTCTACATACTCCACCATAGTGACCAAGTTAATGTTGCCTTTGCTAGCTCCTCAATTGAAAGGAAAACAATGGTGGAGATGCTCTGTGTGGCTCCTTGCTCAATTAATGGATTCTTTCTTTCTCAATTCATTCTTTATTTCTTGCTCCTCAATGTATACCATGCTCCAAGCAAAACTTAGAAACTTGTGGTGGAGATGCTTGATTCACAAAACAATTTTGTGTGATAATATTGTGAAGAAGAGAATGTTCAAATACTATTTTGTAACTTGAAATTGCGCACAGACTATCAAACCTGTGTGAAATGTGTTAGAATGTTTCTCGGACAGGGACTGCTATTGTTTATACTAAGAAGAAACGCGCACATGTTATTGTTAACAAAAACGGGGGCGCATTTTGGATACATAAAACCCGTGCGCATTTTAATCTAATACAATTTTGGAGCATTTAAGAAGGTAGTTGCACGGCTAAGGGATCATTCAAGGTTTAGGGGGAATTAACAAGCACTCCCTTAGTCTTTGCGCCTTAACATCCCCCCTTTCTTCAACCTAACTATATTGTTTTGCAACTTTAGGGGTGTGTAATAAGGGGAATGGGGATATGTGTGTGTGAGAGAGATAGGTTAGTGGGTGTTATTGGTAATGGGAGACATACGAATGTGTGTGTGTGTGTCAGAGAGATAGGTTAGGGGGTGTTATTGGTAATGGGAGACATACGAATGAGTGTGTGTGTGTGTCAGAGAGATAGGTTAAGAGGTGCTAGTGGTAAGGTCTAACACAGGGATTTGTGTGTGTGTGCCAGAGAGAAAGGGTAGGGGGTGCTAGTGGTAAGGTCTGACATAGGGTGAGGATGGTGAGGATGAAGATGATCATGATGAGGATGAAGATGATCATGGTGATGTTGATGAAGATGAAGATGAAGATGATGAAGATGATCATGAGGATGAAGATGATGAAGATGATCATGGCAATGTTGATGATGATGATCGATGATCAATGATCATGGTGATGATGATGGTGATGATGAGGATGATGATGGTGATGATGATGATGATGATGATGAAGATGTTTATGATGATGATGATGATAAGGATGGTGACAATGATGTTGTTGATGATGATGATGATGATGATGATGATGACGATGGTGATGACGATCATGGCGATGTTGTTGATGATGATCGATGATCAATGATCATGGTGATGACGATGGTGATGATGATGGTGATGATGGTGATGATGAAGATGTTTATGATGATGAGGAGGAGGAGGAGGATGAGGATGGTGACGATGGTGATGATGATCATGGCGATGTTGATGATGATGATCGATGATCAATGATCATGGTGATGATGAGGATGAGGATGGTGATGATGATGATGATGATGATGAAGATGATTATGATGAGGAGGAGGAGGAGGAGGAGGATGGTGACGATGGTGATGATGATGATGATGATGACGACGATGGTGATGATGATGTTCATGATGTTGATGGTGATGATGATGATCATGTTGATGATGATGATGATGATGATGATGATGATCATGTTGATGTTGATGATGATGATGATGATGATGATGATGATAAAGATGAAGATGATGATGATGATGATGATGTTCATGATGTTGATAGTGATAATGATGATCATGTTGATGATGATGATGATGATGATGATCACGATGGTGATGATGATGTTGATGATGTTGATGTTGATGATGATGATGATGATGATGAAGAT
>LPNX010715063.1:186703-198947 GCA_001517045.1 Pseudotsuga menziesii
TTTCATCTTTAAATCGTTGCACAGTAAGTGAAATCTAATGTGTGTAAGCTTTCATAGTGTATTTTTCCATCTAACAAAACCACATTGTCATCAATCACAATGCACCATAATGGAAATCTAACTGGAGTTAGCTTTCGTTCTTAAAACATTGCACGGTGAGTAAAACTAATGTTTGTTACCCTTCATAAGGTATTTTTCCATCTAACACAGCCACAATTTCACCAAACACATTACACCATGATGGAAATCTAGCTGGAGTTAACTTTCCTTCTAACAACATGGCACTATAAGAGAAAGCTTATGTCTGTTATCTCATTACACCATGATGGAAATATAGCTGAAGTTAGCTTTCCTTTTAAGAACATGGCACGATGAGTGAAAGCTAATGTGTGTTAGCTTTCATAAGGTAGTTTTCCATGTAACATAACCACATTGCCATCAAGCATGTTGCACCGTGTTGGAAATCTAGCTGGAGTTAACTTTCATCCTTAGCTCATTGCACAGAGAGTAAAATCTAATGTGTGTAAGATTTCATAGTGTATTTTTCCATCTAGCACAACCACATTGTCATCAATCGTAATGCACCATGATGGAAATCTAGCTGGAGTTAGCTTTTGTTCTTAAAACATTGCACGGTGAGTAAAAACTAATGTGTGTTAGCTTTCATAAGGTATTTTTTCATCTAACACTGCCACATTGTCATCAATTACATTACACCATGATGGAAATCTAGCTAGAGTTAGCTTTCCTTCTAACATGGTACTATGAGTGAAAGCTCATGGGTGTTAGCTCATTACACCATTTTGAAAATCTAGTTGGAGTTACCTTTCTTTTTAACATGGCAGGATATGTGAAAGCTAATGTGTGTTAGCTTTGATAAGGTATTTTTCTATCTAACACAATCAAATTGTCACATTGCACCGTGATGGAAATATAGCTGGAGTTAGCTTTCAACCTTAAATCATTGCACGGTGAATGAAATCTAATGTGTGTTAATTTTGATACTGTAGCTTTCCATTTAGCACAACCATGTTGTCATCAATCAAAATGCACCATGTTGGAAATCTAGCTAGAGTTAGCTTTCATTCTTAAAACGTTGCACGGTGAATAATAACTAATCTGTGTTAGCTTTCGTAAGGTAGTTTTCCATCTAACACATCCACATTGTTATCAAATACATTACACCATGATGCAAATCTATCTAGAGTTAACTTTCATTCTAACAACATGGCACGATGAGTGAAAACTAATGTGTGTTAGCTTTCATAAGGTATTTTTCCATCTAACACAACCATATCGTCATCGATCACATTGCACCATGATGGAAATCTAGCTGGAGTTAGTTTTCATCCTTAAATCATTGCATGGTGAGTGAAATCTAATGTGTGTTAGCTTTCATAATGTAGTTTTCCATCTAGCACAACCACATTGTCATCAATCACAATGCACCATGATGGAAATCTAACTAGAGTTAGCTTTCGTTCTTAAAACATTGCACGGTTAATAAAGCTAATGTCTATTAGCTTTCATAAGGTAGTTTTTCATCTAACACAACCACAATGTTATCAAATACATTACACCATGATGGAAATATAGTTGGAGTTAGCTTTCCTTCTAACAAAATGGCACTATAAGGGAAAGCTTATGTGTGTTAGCTCATTACACCATGATGGAAATCTAGCTGCAGTTAGATTTCATTTTAACAACATGGCACGATGAGTGGAATCTAATGTGTGTTAGCTTTCATAAGGTAGTTTTCCATGTAACATAACCACATTGCCATCAAGCATGTTACACCGTGTTAAAAATCTAGCTAGAGTTAATTTTCATCCTTAAATCGTTGCACAGAGAGTGAAATCTAATGTGTGTAAGCTTTCATAGTGTATTTTTCCATCTAGCACAACCACATTGTCATCAATCACAATGCACCATGATGGAAATCTAGCTGGAGTTAGCTTTCGTTCTTAAAACATTGCATGGTGAGTAAAGCTAATGTCTGTTAGCCTTTATAACGTAGTTTTCCATCTAACACAGCAACATTGTCATCAAATACATTACACCATGATGGAAATCTAGCTAAAGTTAGCTTTTCTTCTAACAACATCGCACTAAAAGGGAAAATTTATGTGCGTTAGCTCATTACATCATGATGGAAATCTAGTTGGAGTTAGATTTCCTTTTAAAAACATGGCATGATGAGTGAAAGCTAATGTGTGTTATCTTTCATAAGGTAGTTTTCCATGTAACACAATCACATTGTCATCAATCACATTGCGTCGTGTTGAAAATCTAGCTGCAGTTAGCCTTCATCCTTAAATTGTTGCACGGTGAGTGAAATCTAATGTGTGTAAGCTTTCATAGTGTAGTTTTCCATCTATCACAGCCACATTGTCATCAATCATAATGCACCATGATGGAAATCTAGCTGCAGTTACATTTCATTCTTAAAACATTGCACAGTGAGTAAAAGCTAATGTTTGTTAGCTTTCATAAGGTAGTTTTTCATTTAACACTGCCACATTGTCATCAAATACATTATACCATGATGGAGATCTAGCTGGAGTTAGCTTTCCTTCTAACATGGCACTATGAGCGAAAGCTTATGTGTGTTAGCGCATTACACCATTATGAAAATCTAGCTGGAGTTAGCTTTTTTTTTTTAAACATGGCACGATGAGTGAACTTATCATTACCAAGTGGATTTGTCATTATGTCAATAGTTTGCTCTGTTGTAGGACAATAATAAAAGAAAATGTCTTGATTATCAACCAAATATTTGATGTAATTATGATTAACTTCAATATGCTTAGTTATGGCATGATAGACTGAATTTTTCACCATTTTGAGAGCACTTTGATTGTCACAGAAAAGTGAGGTTAGCACTGCTTGGTCAAGTTGAAGATCAACCAATATTCTTCGTAACCACATTGCCTCACAACCTCTATTGAAGTCTGCCTTGTATTTTATGTCAATGGAGGATAAGGCAACTGTAGGTTGTAGCTTACCTTGCCATGAAATTGCCTTCCTAAACCAAGAGTGAACACATAACCTGTTTCTGAATTCCTTGTATCAACTGCTCCAACCCAATTCAAATCAATATGCTTTGCTATCATGGAGTCAACAGATCCCTGATATAGAATTTCAAAGTCAAGGGTCCCTTTGAATATTGACGGACTCATTTTGCAACTTGCCAATGTAACTCTTCAGGATTAGACATGAATTGAGAAAGAGAAAAAGCACTGCAAAACATAGATCCGATTGGGTGGTAGTAAGATAAATCAAACTATCAACCAATTGCCAATACAATGACTCATTGACTAGTGGTGAGTCTGTGTACGCTGAGAGTTTTATGCCAACTTCCATAGGTGTAGATTTAGGATTAAATTCAGTCATTCAGAATTTTTTGAAGAGTGCTTTGGCATACTTGACTTGTGATAAAAATATAGTGTTCTTAGATTGCAAAAATTCTACACCTAAACAATAATGAAGTAGGCTTTAATCAGTAATTTCAAAAGTAGATCAAATATCAAATTTCACCTATTGAATCTTGTTGGCACTTCTTTTGGTGATGGGAAGACTGTCAACATAGACAAAATAAATTCACTATATCATCGTCATTGTTTATGACGTAGCAAGTGGGCTCATAATAGGTTTTTCTAATTCTAGAATCTCTAAGGTATCGATCAAGTTTGAAATACCAGGCTTGAGGAACCTGCTTGAGTCCATACAAGGAATTTACCATCCATACAAGGACTTTACATCAAGGCACTTTTAACATCCATCTGTATATCTTCCATCCAGAATGAGAAGAAATGGAGATAACTAGTCGAAAAGTTACCATTTTTGTTGTGGGGGCAAAGGTTTCTTCACAGTCCACCCCTTCATCTTGTGCATATTCTTTGGCGACAAGACAATCTTTGTATTTGTCCAAAGAACCATCTGATTTATATTTGACATTAAAAATACATTTACAACGAATTGCTTTCTTCCCTAGAGGCAATGTAGACAACACCCAAGTCTTGTTTTTCATCTATGCATCATATTTCACTTTCATGGAATCCTTCAATTCAAGTTTTCCTTTCGAATCTTCAAATGTACTAGGTTCAAATACCTGGAACAAAATCAACAGAAGTGAGAGCAAAATTTACCTACTCACTGCCTCGCACAATTTGTTGCTGCAATCGTGTAGTTTGTCCTTTTAGTACCTTTGGAAACTCATCTTCTCAATATCCTTCTATCATGGTATAATACCACTTCCATTTCCTTTGTTGGCCCTCTTGATCTTGCTGTGAAGATCAAGAATCCCTCTCTGTTGCGAAGATTGAGAATCCCCCTCTTCTTAACCAAACCCCTCCTTGGAACTTGACTCCTCTAATGTTTCTGGCTCTGAGTCATGTTTGATTTCAACACCAGAACTTGTTCTTGAATGAGCAACAAATTCCCATACACTAATTAGTACTATCCATAGATTTATCATTATCACAAAAGAATGATATTTTGTCATATATAACATCTCTATTAATCACAATTTTGTTCGTAGAGACATCCAGTTATTCATTAGGAATGTTTTTCCTTGGGAATATTTGCAAAAGCAATACAGCTGAAAAATACCAAAATCTCTTACAAAAGGTTTTCTGCCTAACCATGGATCCTCGAGAGTGATATCCTACAAATATTTACAAGGATTTTTGTTAAGGATGTAAATAGCATTCACTGCGTTTTCCCAGTATGGCTATGGTACATTTTGGCTGTGCACTATGCAATTTGCCATCTCCACAACTATCCTATTCCTCCTTTCCATGACTCCATTTTGTTGTGGAGTGTATGGAGTGGTATGCTGCCTATGTATACCTTCCCTTTTGCAAAATTCTTTGAACTAAGTTGAAATAAACTCACCTCCGTTATCAGATCCTAAAGCTTTGAGCTGTTTACTTATTTGTTTCTCTACCAAAGATTTTCATGTTACAAACTTTGAACAACAATTTGACTTGTTATTCATAAAACAAACCCTCATTTTCCTTGAATAGTCATCAACCAGTAGTAGGAAATACTTAGCTCTGGATATTGTAGGTGTTTTCATTGGACCATGCAAATCAACATGTAGTAGGTCCAAAACTCCTTTGGCTTGGCATGTTTTATTGTCAGTATCAAATGAAAGTCAATGTTGTTTTCATAACTGACAGCCTGCACATTGTTGATTTTTCAGGTTAGCTGAGTGGTAATACAAATACTAAAATTCAATACATGAACATATAAAGAATTGAGGTAAAATTGAAACTGTAATAAAACATAACAACATAACTTTCATTTCTTTCAACTTAACGCTCTGTTGGTCACTACGTTATCTTAACGCTCTACTGGTCACTGCGTTAAAGTTGATTATTGAAATGTTTCATCAACTGTTATGTACAGAAAAATAATAAATAACACATGCAGTAAACTAAATCTCAAGTAAACTACAGAAGATAAAGAATCTTAACCATTGTTGGATCCGCCTTATACTCAGTTAGTTCTAAGTTTGATCTTGTCACTGAAAGGACAAGTCAAACTAGTTGAACCATATGCGTACCTTGAGAGAGAGAGGGAGTAAACAGACCTTAGTTTCTTCAATCAATTTAGCAGTGCAGTCAAGGAGAATCACACAGATGCACTCAGAGTGAAAGATGTGCAGTCATGCACTCTACCAACAGATTCACGATGAACAAATTCTCAAAACCAGTCAGGGTGGATCAAACAGAAAAACTCAACCTATGCAGAGAATAGATCGCTGTAAACCCCATGCAGAATAATACAAAGGTAAAACTCATGCCCAATCAAAACGCTAAGGCAATACTCATGACGTGAAGACCAAGCAAAAACACTGAGGCAATACTCATGACCAATCAAAACGCTGAGGCAATACTCATGACGTGAAGACCAACCAAAATCTTGTGGAGTGAAATCGCAGGGTATGAGTGCAGAGATCTAGATGAAGTAAACCTGTGGAGAAAGCAGCCGGTAGAGAAATACACAGACAACAGCAAAAGGACACAGGTAGCTGCTAGAGAAAGTGGTTGATGAAAGACAAAGGAACCCGCGGCAGCTGTGAAGGAGATCGGTGAAGGCCAGACCGAGAAGGAGATTGGTGAAGGCCAGACCGAGAAGGAGATCGGTGAAGGCCAGACCGAGAAGGAGATCGGTGAAGACCAGACCGAGAAGGAGATCTCCTGAGATCAAGCCCGCGAAGGTAAGCCAAACCAAAAATCAGAATCCAAGCCCGTGAAAAATCAAAAATCAGAATCCAAGCCCATCGAGAAATTCGTGCCGTGAAAAATCAAAATCAGAATCCAAGCCCATGGAGAAATCCGTGCCGTGAAAAATCAAAATCAAAATCTAAGCCCATGGAGAAATCTGTGCCGTGAAAAATCAAAATCAGAATCCAAGCCCGTGGAGAAATTCATGCCATGAAAAATCAAAATCAAAATCCAAGCCCGTGGAGAAATCCGAGCCATGAAAAATCAAAATCAGAGCCCGTGAAGGTAAGCCATGGTGAAAAATCAAAATCACATGTATGGAAACTAAGAATAATATCTTCCTTAAATAGGTTAGGGTATATAAAAAATTTACTTAGGATAGAATAAACGGAGGCCCACAAAAATAAAAATAAAAATCATAAAATTAAAAATTAGGTAGTAAAAAACAATAAACCGTCCCAACAAAAGTCAAAAAGGTTTTAATATAATAAAAAGTAAAATGTCAAAAAGTCTATTAATAAAATCATGAGATTTTATTAATAAGACTAAAATAATTATTTAATGAAATTATAATAAAATGAAAGTCCAAAGGTCCAACATAAAGTCCAAAATCATACGTGGGTCATTATAATAAAAGCATAAGGTAACCATAAAAATAAATGGTTCAATGATCTTTAATAAATCATCAAGTAAATATACTCCATAAAGTAGGAGTCATCGTAGTCAAAGGTGCACACAAGTAATAGTGCTAAGACTAGTAAGAATAGGACCAAGATTCAACAACCACAAGATCAAGGTGAACCGTAAAGGTGGACAATCAATCAAATAGGACCAATAAGACAAAATACTTTTCTCTCTCTCAAGGTACATAGTTTTATATATTTTGTCATCACTGTATAAGGGGGAATATCCAAACGGATGGTACAATCCTTTTGTCCTTGACACTGCTCCTAAAGGTTAGGTACTAGGGACATCGTCAAGGGGTGGCCAGTCCCTTGAGAATCAACCTGGCAATAACCGATTAGGAGAGGGGACATCATTATCTTCCATTCTTAATGAATGGCTTTCAGCCTTAGGCTGAGTTTCAGTCTCACACTGAATCAAGTTGATCAATCCCTGGACCGTAACCGGGTCCTCCGTTCTCTCACAAAATGGTTTTCAATACTAAGCTGAGTTTCAGTCTCACACTGAAAATTGATCAACTACCTGCAGTACCTACTTGGACATCGTGTCCCTAGTCCTATACCAAAATATATCTTTGCCTCTACCTGCAGGCTCTACTTGGACATCACATCCTTGGTCCCATACCAAAATACCCTAGAGGAATATAGGGGCCCTAGCCACATGCTAGGGGCTTTTCCATGGCATCTACCTGCTTGGTCCTAGACCAAGAACCCCATGAGACTACTGGGGGCCCTAGGGTACCTTCTAGGGTCTTACTCTGTCCTAGTCAACTGACTAGGAAACCATTCTCTGAGAATGGATCTCGCAGCTGCACTAACTTTAACACACATATCTCTAACAATCCTGCACATACATCTAACAATCCTGAATGGATGGAAGACCATCCACCATATTAGTCTTATTAAGTACAGATAAATATTGATAACTTAGGTGTCCATACCTTTCATGCCAGACTACATTTGTATTCTCTACCACACCTGGTGCATGTGCCTTTGTTGTTTTTAGATTAGCCAGTCTATACAACCCTTTTTCACCAATACAAACTACATTCACCTTGTTATCACAAGAGTAGTGACCATATATTTGCTTCCTTAAAAATTTACAAAAATATTAGGGTTCCTAGTTATCTCACTAATAGACGAGATTTTTGCTCATGTTAGGAACATATCGAACGTTTTTGAACAACCTCACTTAAAGTATTGTTCAATATGACATGAGCAACCTCACTTCCTCTAACATAGTGAGTCCATCCATCACCCAAAGCAATAGATTCACTAATACTCTTATCTTCAATGAAATTTACATACTAGTTTATGTGACACTTATAGTGGTGAGATGCGCCTGAGTCGAATACCAGGCTATAGGCATGGTTGATTGATTATGTAATGCCACAAATGAAAAATCACCCACTTTTTCTTCTTCACCTCTTTCGGCAACATTTGCATGCCTTGATTTCATTTGACCACATGCCAAGTCAATTTTTTTTTTTGGCAATATCTCTTGAAGTGTCCAGGCTTATTGTAGTAATAACATCTGAATTTGTTCTCTTTGATACATTGCTAGCATTTTTTTGTTTGTCTTTGCCTTTGAATTGTGCACTAAATGCACTCATTATAGTGGATGGAGTTGATGCCTCTATCTGACCTAGCCTCCTTTCCTTCTGTACAAAAAAGTGTCAATAACTTCTCAAATGTAAGTTGTTGGTTGTCTCCAAGTAGATGTAAGGACTCAACAAATTAATCAAAAAATGGTGGCAAACTTCGCATCAACATAGTAACCATATCCTCATCATCCACCGATTTCTTAATAGAAAAAATTTGATCATTAAGATCCTTCAAGTGCAATAAATATTTAGAGATTGATCCTCCTTCCTGCAACTTGGTGGAAAAGTTAAAACAAAATATTTTTAAAATACAATGACCACCCAACTTCTAATGCTTGATACTTATTTTGGATATTTGTCCACAACACAGGTGCTACAATGGAATTGCTTACTTCTGGAATTAATGTTTCTGCCAGTGACAGTTTGAGAAGCACAAGTGCCTCTTTATGTCTTTTATCATAGTTTTCGGGATAATTTGCTGGTCTGTATTCTTTACCTAAGATGGTTTGTTCAAGATCTCTAAATTCAATAATAGTCAGTATCTTATGACTCCACAAACTGTAATTCTTTCCCATCAATTTTTCACACTTTGGAAAGAGTAAATGATGCTAACTAGCCATTACTAATACAAATCGAACAGTGAACACTACAATTTAGCACAGGCTTACTACCACTGAGAGTACTCCATCCAATCAGTTTAGCAAACCTCCTTCGTGTTGACAGTAGCTTTGAATTTCCATGCAGTGGTTGGTAAATACTTCCACTCTCCAATTCGCAGCAGGTCATCAATCCTTCACACAGTAATTTCATGGTCAAGACCAAGGTGGTGGCTGATCCTCGATGAGCTTACTTTTATCATGCAGCTACACCACAAGATCACAGCTATTGGCCCAATGAAAAATCCTTGATTTAGCAGTATATCAGCCTGGTCTTTCTCTTGGGCATGGGATGTATCCTTATGATGGTTACTATGGTCCTCCAGGGGTTACAGGCCCTCACTATGGAAGTGTTGTTGATGAAAGAGAGATGGCAATGATAAGGATGGCTGGTGGTGCTTTGCATGGCAGATATCCTCAAAACCAGGTCCATCATCTGGATGGAACTAGATTCCAACATGGTGGACCAAGATCTGGCCCTTGCCCAGTTTCATTTCCTCATACTTTGTCAAGAGAACATAATGATCCTTCGGCTTATAATAGGGTTGCCTCCGAGGTGATGAATAAACCTCATCCAAAGCAAATGGATTATTCGGTGCCAAAAGACATGGATAATTCAAGTGAAAGAAATCATATTATCTACTCCCAAGATTCAAATATAGCGATAAATTCTACAGTTCCCACAACTAGACAGAATGAGGGGAATAATCCACGAGCAGCATCTAGTGGTCATTGTAATTGGGGAACAATTAGCAGTGATGAGCCAATGGACTTTTCGAAGCCGGTTTTTTAGGAATGTATTTCAAGACGAGAATTTGCAGACAGCAACAGCTCAGGCATAGAAAATAATTATGAGAGGAGGGCCAATATTCCAATGGTAGTTGAGGAGCCAAGATCAGGTGGTAAGTTTAAACTTCCGGAGGATCAATTTTTAGTTGGCCAGGAAAATCAATGGGAAGTTGGTTCGGTATCCAAAGATGAAAAAAAATATGTTTCCAGGATTGCTGATGATAATGTTCACAGAGAGGATATAAACTTTCGGGACACTCTGGCATATACTCCGAAAGTAGATAACATAGGCATGAACCATGTTATAGTTGAAAGGGCACAGGCACTTATGACATCACCAAAAGCATTTGACCAGCAAGGTCCTAAAAAATTGTCAGTTGTTTCAGAATCCTCATCAGAGAGATATTCTGAACTAAACACTTCTATTAAACTACAAGGTGGTTTATCCAGTGCAACAGGGTCAAATAGTGCCTCGTATGAAACTCTCAAGGTGGGAGATAAAGTTCAATTTCTTAAGCGTAGTGATAATGATCCAGCAGGTAATGTCCTGGATACTGAAGGAACCTTGGAGAAAGTACAAACTGTTCAAGGAGGCAAAGGAACTCCAGAACCATCAGAAAGAGAAGGCCAGATAATGAAAGCAAGGTTCAAAGTACATGAAGGTGACAACGAATGGCGAAGGAAATCCCCTACCACCGAGTCAACAGTCAAAGAAATGAAGGCCAACATTACAACCAATTCTCATGCTAGTAGGCAAGTTGTTGCTTTGGTGCATGGTATTGGTACACCTGGTTCAAAAAGTGTGGATAATAAATCAGCATTGGAGTCCCACACTCAGCAGTCTCATGGCTCACATGATTATGAGGCCCAGCGTGCAAGAATGAAGGAAATTGCTGCACAACGGGAAAAACAGCTACAAAAAGAAGAAGAGGAGAGAACAAAAGAGCAGAAGGCCAAGGCACTTGTAAAATTGGAAGAATTGAACAGAAGGGCTGCAACATCTCAGGATCTGGGAAATTCTAAAGGCGAAGCCATATGGAGTGGGCCAGTAGTATCTGAGGTTGAGTAACAAGATCAGGTCAGTGGTGGTCTAAATAAAAATTTAGAAATTATGCATATTGCTCCTGATAAGATGGAAAATATTCCTGGTTCTAGTTTTGATGAGGGTAACTGTATTACCAATGGAGACGAAAGAAGTCAACCAAATCTTGTTGAGAAGAATGGTCTTCTCAAAGAGGGGGATACACATCCTGATAGTGATGCCATTCAAGTGTCAGCTGTGGCTGCAGCTCGACAGAACTTTGGAAAGAATGATGTTTGTGATAGCCATAATGTTGGGAAAAATGACAAGGGAAAACGAGAAAATTCTCGAAGGATTAACAATGGGAGAAAAGAAGACCTAAAACACCAAATAAACTTAGATGAGCAGAAGGGTCGTGTGAAAGAAAAAGGAAGTCCTAATACTACTGCTCTGAATGAAGCTCCTGTGATTACAATGCCAGATACAAAAGTTTCAGCCAATGCTTTGACTCAGACATCTGAAGTCTTGCAGACAGATGTACCTGTCTCAGAGTCAGATTCTTCTAGGAATGCTGATCAACACCATCAGCCTGGATTCCCAAAGCAAACCCGGATCCGTCAAAAGCTGAAGCAGCAATATGCTCCAGAGCAAAAATCTTCAAGCTTTCAACAATCAACGTTGGAGAAAACTATGCAGCTTGTTGTACCAAGCAGTGGAAATTCTATGAATTCCATCGGTGAAAATGATGGGCACCATGTGTCAAGTAGTTCAATGTTTGAAATGAGTATGCCATTGAGCATTCCAACTTCTTCCAGTGGTACTGACGGTGCTCCTGTAGCTCGCAAGAAGAAAAATAACAGAAATGTGAAAAGTAAGCAAAAGATTGACAGGCAGGGCATAAATATTAGTTCTGTGGGATCTTCAGAACATGATATCGGTATGTCTACACAGACAAGTAGCATTGGTGGGGATTCAAATCCTGGAGTAGAAAATGTAACTACTAATTCTAATTGTTGATACGCAGAATGGAAAATCTGATTTTACTTCTGTAGGAACTGGTGGGAATGATGTAAATGTAACCCATGATACTCCAGTAGACGAGGGAATATTGCAGTCAAAAGATGACATGTCTGCTGGAAGAATACCTCATTTTAGGTCCCAGTTTTCAAAGAGGCCATATAGAGGATCACAGGATTTGAGGGTGTCTGAAAAATCTCAGGGAAATGAAGGTATGGTGTGGGCACCAGTTCGTGTTGTG
>LPNX010715068.1:0-96487 GCA_001517045.1 Pseudotsuga menziesii
ACCTAATTAGGGCACATGTTTCAGTTACCAAAGTGTGGGGAACACTAATTGAGGCTCACTGCCACTTATTGCACTTGATTGCATAAGTTTAGGAGTCTCATAGATCAATCCCTACAATTTAGCAAGCAACTGGGAGTGCCGAAACCAACCAAGGTCAGTTAAATTCAGTTGATGACTAGTCAAGCCAAGTTAGGAGTCAGTTACATTCAGTTCTAGCTCTCTACATTCAGTTAAATAATGGTTTAATTAATTGCACACATGTAGGGCATTTTTCTCACCTACCACAGTCATTTAACCATTATTTAATACTAAATGTAACAGTTGGTTGTGTTTTAGAACTCCGGTTATGATTTAGACAAGGACAGTTAACTACTGGGTCCTTAACTTTAGTTGATGACTAGTCAAGACAAGTTAGGAGTCAGTTACATTTAGTTAAATAATGGTTTAATTAATTGCACACATGTGGGGCGCTTTTCTCACCTACCACAGTCAGTTAACCATTATTTAATACTAAATGTAACAGTTAGTTGTGTTTTAGAACTCCAATTGTGATTTAGACAAGTCTTGGTTACCTACAGTCAAGTAGAGTCATCAATTCGAACTTCCTCATGTGGATTTGAATTTCTTGTGGCTATTAAAGCCATTTTACATCATTGTATTTAACAATTATATTTTCTCCAAACATAGTAGGGGTTTTGTATTCCTTATCTCCTCCCTTGGGAAAAATAGAATTGTTACACCCATCGATGCTTGCCCTTCCCAATAGTTTGTATAGAGTTCCATCCTTAACTTCCCTAATGAAGAACATTTATCCTTGAACCATTTTGTATGTATATTTTTCAAACACAATATTTATGAATGCATTGCCCATATTTCCAATGGATATCAAGTTTCTCGCTATATTTGAAATGTGTAGTACTCCAGGTAGAGTTCTAATCCTTCTATCCTTGAGCTACAACTTAACTCTTCCAAGAAAAATGATATTATTTGTTGAATAATATCCTGAGAACACATCTCCTCCATTGTACTTTTCATATTCACAAAACCACTCCCGATGAGGAGTCATATGAAAATACCCACCTAAGTAAATCAAGAATACATCACAACTTTAATGGATAATTATAGAGGCTAGCTAAACATCCCCTCCTTCTGGGGAGGTATTCACCTATGTGTCAGGGGTATTATTAAATCCCTTCACTTTTTTGACATTTTTAGATCTACATTCCTTCTTATAGTTCCCATGTTCACTACATTTCGAACATTTCCTCAAATATTTTCCTAGATATTTAGATCTACCCTTAGATTTAGATTTCACCCCTAAATCTGTATTTGTATTTATTTCATGGGTATGGACTATCAAAAATAAGGAATCCATGTTTTTTCATCTCATTTCTTCTGATAGAAGGGATGCTACTATATCATTAGACTTTAAGGTGTCTTGACTAGCACTACCTATTGCTACAATCAAGTTATCTCAATAATTTGGAAAGAACATAATAATGTAATGCATTTATCTTTTTCTTCCAATGTAATACCAACATAGGTGATTTGACTTATCAAAGTATTGTAGACATTTAAATTGATGATCCGTCACTGTGTCATTATCATCTATTCTAAGCTTATACAACTTATTTTGCATAAACAACTTGTTTACTAGGGACTTTGATTGATGCAAACTCCCTATCTTATTCCATAGATTTATAAATTTTCCTTTATAGACACATTCAACAACATAGAATCTGATAGGAAAAGTCATATTTTCCTCCTTTCCCTTTTTCTAGTTTCTCCCAATATTATTCCGTTGATCTAGTGGGTTGTGTACCTACATCCACATCAATCCACTCTTCTGTATCTATAAGAATATCTTCCATGTTGAGCTTCCATACCTAAAAAAAGTTTCCATTAAATTTCTCAATATTAATTCTCAAACTACTCACCATTCTATTTCAAAGCATGATCCATCGCTAAAAAGATCCCATTGGACCCGAGTTTATCACGTAACAAATATCTATCAATAGTGTTGAACCATCAACAACAAAGGCATTGAGCCCCTAAATCCAATAAACCTACTCTAATTCCACATGTAACATTCTAACCTATGAAGAGAAGTAATGCATACCGATTCTTAATCAAAATAGGGATTACACAATGACATACACACAATTATTTTACCTTGGAAACCATTAAAGGGAAAAGGTAGAAAAAAATAGAGTTGCACCTCTATATTTCTCATTGCATTTCTTAACCATTCACAATACAATATTAAGGTATTATGCATCATCCAAAACCCTAATCCATTAACCTGTATTAGAGATATACCCCAATCCCTTAACTAAGATTAAATTTCATAGTTTTAGTAAAAACCAAAAATTAGCACAAAAAAATATCCACACACCCACATGTAAAGAATACAAAACATACCCAACAATCACACCTTCAAAATGAATTCTAATTAAATGTGTCTGATCCAATGTTGGTACTTATCAAAGGATATGGGAGAAATTATCCATCATCTCTTTTCTTTGTCGCACTAGGGATTCCTCAAGAAATAAATTAATAAGATATCCTATTCCATCATATCTTTTTTATTCCACCCTTGAATCTTTCTTGAAAAAAAATAGATCATTTTCCCCCAATCTCATATATTTTGAGGCCCAATTCCTGATATGTGGACCTCATCTTGGACATTCATGTAGAAACAACAAAGAACATATTGCTCTACTACCACTAATACAAATTACATATAGAAACAAATTAAGATATAAATATAAATGGAAATACACAGAGATACATTGCAAAGACCACAATACTATAGTAAAACCCCAATTCTATTAATGAATGACATCAAAAAAGACTATAAAATACAAAGCAAATCAAGCTAGCTAAAATGGTGTTAAATTATCTTTGAAGAGAGATTTGTTGTATATGCTAATTCAAAAGAAGCCATTACAAGAGGAAAAAAAGTTCTTTTGAAAATAAAGCATGATTCCATAGGATTCAAAAAACATCCAAAACCCTAACCCTAGGAAATTTTGTGGAAAAAAAATGTGGTCTCCAAGGAGGCTAATTGATACTTCAACTTCTAAAGGGAGATATGTTTCTTGCAAACTTCACTTAGGGTGTTTCTTTTAGACCATTACAAATATTATATAATTCTATATTATTTTGGTATTCTAAGCCATCTAAGATTGCATGGCTTATGTAATTAGATATAAAAAATGCAAGGCAAAGGTTCAAAAAATGTTTTGGAAGATGATGACCTTAAAATTTGTAGTAAAATTGTTGAGACATTAAACCATTTTTTAAATAGTGGAACATGTGATTAGACACTAATATCCACTTGAATCAATAAGTGGGTTCAAACTAGGATGCCATGAATTCTTAAATAGGGATTTTTTGATATATGTTGATCCCTAAAAATATGTGTTGATCCCTACACTGAGATGAATAAGAGAGTAAAAAGAAACCTATCATTTGAATGGTTCAATAGCTCAAATTTGTTGCATGGGAGCTATATATCTTCTAATATTAATGTGGTATAAACTCACTTTAACATAGGGGTAGATGATATTTGATTTTCTTAATAAATTTATGTTTAAATGCAATCTCTATGCCTTATGTCTCTATGATATATTAACATGGTTATATGGTATTTGATCATGGAACTCATACACACATAAGAACACGAGACTTCTACCATTTGATATCACCCATTTTCAATAAATTTTTGGTAGGCCTAAAGTAGAATGTAAATGGGGTTGGTGTTATATTTTTAATGGTTCAGAAGTGTTACACGTAATTCTCATCACCATAATGTGTTGAGGCCCAAAACATCCAAAATTTCCTTTCATCCCCAAAATGTGAAGTTGGACAATGTTCAGGACTCTTATTTTCATCCCTAAGTCCACCACCGCTTCTACCCTTTATGTAATAAGCGTTACCCTCTTCAGAAAAACTCTTGTCTCTTGCCCATAAGTGGTGCCACCTCCTTTACCCTTTGATCATAAGAGGTTCCAACCTGGTAACAATCTATCTCCATAGTGAAAAAGTGGTGCTCGAGTTTCAAAAGGAAAAAGAGAAGATTCATGAATTTTCTTGAAGGAAATCTTCGTGGCACCCTCATCCGTACTCTTTTGGACCACCTAGACTCGATATAAACCCTAGCAGGATCACCCTTCCACCTCATCCACCATTTTATCAACCATCCCTCTCTTCCCAAGGGCTATAAATATTATCTCATCCCCCATGGGTTGGAAGAGGAAATTTATGTTGTTGCACTGAAGTTCTGCCCAAATCTAGGGTGAGCATAGAGAAGGCAAGTTGGATATTTGAGGACAAGGGTTGGTTTGTGAGGAGGAATCACAACAATAAGGAATTATGGTTGTAATATCTCTTCCTTAATCGTAATGCAATGATGGTTTCTTTCCCATAAAAATGTATTTTGTTATGATCACTCTTTTTTTATGAGATTCCTTAGTCACTGATATAGAGTTGTAGATCATTTTATGGTACTTTTAATCTTGTTTGTTGTTTGATTTGTTTATTGTAGATATATCTATGGAGATATAGTGCCATAGAAGACGGATGCATCATACTGTAGGATAGACAAAAGACTCATTCCATATATCTACTAATCCTAGGGAAAGAACTTATCCTTGTTATCACTCATTTTTTCTAGACATGTACCATTCATGTCTAGGGAAACAACTCCTGTCCACAGGAGGTGAGAATTCCAGCAACAAATCTAGAGACCATACTAGGGAATTCATTCATATATTCTGATATTTGTTGACTATCATTTCAGAACTTCTTATCTTTCTTGGTTTTCATTTCTTATCTTTATTTCAAACTTCAATTTTTTTAGTAACTAGATCTGCTTGTTTATAGTGGGATTTGGGTTCAGTTTAACCATATCTGCTCAGATATGATGTTGACATATTGTAACTTCAAATAATATTCTATATGTATATTTTTGTGGTCCCCGATGGTCCTACCGGGAGAACCACGTGTATTACTTTATACTCTGATGCTTCTAATCAGAAGAACTAACAAGATTCATGAGGTAGTCCCCTCTAATTGTAAAGGTGGGTCATTAGCACCCCAGTGTGGTTACTTGAGCCTACATCTATAACTCAAGCCTACACGATTAACTCAATCCTACATGTTGGAATTAATAATTAAACTGAACGAATAAATATAAATAGATGTGTGGCACTCTTCATTTGAAGCACACGCACTCACTTGTGTAGCGCATTAGTGGAGAGAGAGAAGTAGCTAGAGAAGGAGGACGATCGAGCTTTGATCTCCTTGTTGGTTTTATCTTTTATCTTTTTTAGGCATCTATATCGGGGAAGCTTTTTCTGGGTTTTTCCCTTTAGGGTTTTCCCAAGATAAATCTGTGTTGTTCTTGTGATACTGTTTCTTTCAATGATCCTGTTTATATGCTTTTGTTATGAAATTGAAATGAAATACTGATGTCTTAGCTAAGCATATGAAAATTTAACATGGTATCAGAGCTAACCTAAATAGGATAGCTTTCACAAGGAAAAATAGCCCTCTCTCTCTACCCGAAAGAAATTAGGGTTTCGGGAAAATTTTTGAGTTTCAAAAAAATGATTGCATGGAAAGTTGCACCCTCCCAAAGTGCATTTGTTGAGCCTGGAATCACAGTTTTTGGATGTGTGAGTCTTCAGAAAAGTCAAACCCTAGTTTGATAGCTATACCAGAAGACAACTATACCAGAAAGCTACAGAAGCTAAATATTTCAAGTTTGATTTGGAAGGCGAAGAATTGAAATCTCCAGAATCCAAGCAAAATAGTCAACTTACCTCATTCAAGTGCATCTCCTAGTAAGGTCAGTTTCTCATTCCAAAAAAAATCATTTTCTTGTGATTTTCTGACAAGATGGCCCTAAGCCCTAAGCTTGAGGACAAGCTAGAAGGAATAGAGAATTTTCGAGCATGGAAATACAGGATTGGTCTCATTCTCCAAGAGAATGATCTTGATAAGTATGTCAAAGAAGAAGTTGAATTCAAGGAGAAGCACAGAAAGGATATGATTAGGGCACAAAATATTATTGCTGACTCCATCAAGGATCACTTGATCCCTCAAGTGTCATCCAAGAAGACTCCAAAAGAAATGTATGATTCCCTTTCCAGAATGTATGAGGGAAGAAACATCAACAGGAAGATGAATCTAAGAGTTCAACTGAAGAGCACCACGATGAGTCATGGAGAATCCATCCAAGACTACTTCACAAGGGTTTCTCAGATCAAAGAGCAACTAGAAGCTGTTGGAGATAAGCTTGATGAAGATGAATTGGCTATGAATACTCTCAATGGTCTCACTAGACCCTGGGAATCCTTCATCCATATGATGTGTTCCAGAAAATAAAGCATGATGTTTGAGGAGGTATGGGAAGACTATATTCAAGAAGAGACTAGAGTGGCAAACAGAGAAGCCTTACTAAATGAAGATGATCAAGCCCTAGCCACCCACACCAAGAGAAGAAGAAGTCAATCTAACTTTAAGAGAAGAAACTTTAAGGAGTCTCAACCTCCTAGAAGAATCCAAAGAAGAAGGGAAAATCCTCTAGATAAAGACTACTCTGGCTTTCAATGTTTTCATTGTGACAAGATAGGACACATTGCCCGAAATTGTCCTATAAAGAAGCAAGAATATAAGAAGAGGATCAACAACAACAAAAGATATCATGCTCATCTAGTGGAAGATGAAGATGAAGAAGAAGAAGAAGAAATACCTCCAAGAAAGCAAGCAAAAGAAGAAGATGCATAATAGTATGTACTATTCTTTGCTCTCTCTAGGTATGTAACACCTAGAGAAGACACTTGGCTTATTGATAGTGGTGCTTCAAAGCACACGATGGGACAAAAGAAAACTCTGTCCAAACTTGAAGAAAAGAGCTCTCCTCAGAAAGTATCCCTAGGAGATGACTATCAATATCCGATCAAAGGAGTTGGTGAAGCAAGTTACAAAATTGATTCAGGTAATCCTCTAAAGATGAAAGATGTATTATATGTACATGGTTTAAAGAAGAACTTAATTTCCATATTAGCTTTAGATAAGAAAGGATTCAGAGTTGCTTTCATAGATGGCCAAGTAGTCATGTGGCCTAAAGGAAAGAATATTGAAGATGCAATCATCATTGGTGAAGAAGAAGGAGGCTTGTATAAACTCAAGGGGAACTCAAAAACAGCCTTTGTTCATGAGTCCACTGACCCTAGTGAACTATGGCATAGAAGGATTGCCCACATTAATTACAAAGCTCTACCTCATGTGAATAAAGTAGTGACGATATTACCGAATATGAAGATCAAGCATGAAGGCATTTGCAAAGGATGTGTGAAGGGAAAGAACATCAAGAATCCATTCCTGAAGAATGAAACTAAAACAAAAGCTACATTGGAATTGATTCATTTAGATGTATGTGGTCCAATGTCTTCTACATCCTTAAGTGGCTTTGAATATTATATCACATTCATTGATTACTTTTCAAGAAAGACTTGGATATACTTCTTGAAAGCAAAGAGTGAAGTGTTTGAGAAATTCAAGGAGTTCAAAGCTTTGATAGAGAATATTTCAGACAAGAAAATAAAGACACTTCAATCAAACAATGGAGGAGAATATACCTCAAAATAGTTTGAGGCTTTTTGCAAAGATTCCAGAATCAAGAGGGAACTAACTACTCCCTACAATCCTTAATAGAATGGGGTTGCGGAAAGAAAGAACAAAACCATCATGGAGGCAGTGAAGACAATGATATATGATCAAGATATTCCTATGCATCTATGGGAAAAAGTGGCAAGAACTACTGTGTATGTATAGAATAGAATATCTCATAGTGCTCTTGGGTTTAAGACTCTAGAAGAGATGTTCACAGGAAAGAAGCCTGAGGTAAGTCACCTCAAGATATTTGGTTGTACAGTATATATTCATATATCAAAAGAGAAAAGAACCAAGTTAGACCCTTCCGGAAAGAAGGGGATATTTGTTGGATATTGCGAAGTATCCAAAGCATTCAGAATCTATATTCCTAGATTCCATCACATGGAAATTAGTCGAGATGTGACATTTGATGAAGAGACAACCCTCAAGAGATCCAGGAAGTGCCAACATGAAGAAGTGTATGAAGAAGAGACATCTCCCAGAAATAAAGAAACTACATGTCTCCCTGAAGATGAAGGTCTTGAAGAACATGACTTAGCAGAACCACAAGAACCTCCCATGATGGAGATGTCAAGAAAGAGAAAGCCTACTTGGACAAGAGAAACTATATGAGAAGCAGAAAGATATGGAGCTCCTGAAGGATCCACAAGGGAAAGAAAGAAGCCTAAGACTTTTTCCAATTATGTAGCCTTGATGTGTGATCTTGTAGATCAAGAACCTACAAGCCATGAAGAAGTTGTACAGAAGAAATAATGGGTAGAAGCAATGACTGAAGAATACGAGTCAATAATGAAGAATGATGTATGGGATATAGTTCCCAAACCAGAAGGAAAGAGTATAGTATCCTCCAAATGGATATTCAAAATAAAGCATGCAGCTGACAGAAGTATCGAGAATTATAAAGCAAGATTTGTGGCCAGAGGTTTCACTCAGAAAGAGGGAATTGATTATGAAGAAACATTTTCTCCAGTAGCACAGTATACTTCAATTAGATCTATCATGGCACTTGCATCCATGATGAAGTGGGACTTACACTAGATGGATGTGAAAACAACTTTTCTAAATTGTGTGATCGAAGAAGAAGTATACATAGAAGAACCACAAGGATTTGAAGTTGAATATAGACATACTCACATATGCGAATTGAAGAAGGCCTTGTATGGCCTTAAACAAGCTCCTCAAGCCTGGTATGAAAGGATAGGAAGTTTCTTGTCGATCATGGGCTTCACCAAGAGTAAAGCTGATCCTAACCTTTATATTAAGGTTGTAGAAGATGAACCTGCCATCCTGCTGTTATATGTGGATGACTTATTCTTGATAGGGAATGAGAAACAGATTATGGAAAGCATGAAGAAAATAGCAGAATAATTTGAAATGAAAGACCTTGGGTTAATGCATTATTTCCTAGGTCTGGAAGTATGGCAAAGTTCAGAAGGAATATTTCTCAAACAAGGAAAGTATACAGTAGAGATATTGAAGAGATTCAATATGTTGGAATGCAAAGCCATGGCCATACCCATGGACTCCAAACTGAAGTTGTTAGGTGATGACTCATCAGAATTAGTGGATGTGACTCACTACAGATAGATCATTGGGTCATTGATGTACTTAACAAATACCATACCACTTAACAAATACCAGACCAGACATTTTTTTTGCTATGAAAACCTTGAGTCAATATCTTGTTCAACCAAGACGGGTTCACTTAGTAGATGCAAAACATGTGATGAGATATCTGAAAGGGACTATAGACTTTGGTCTATACTATGATGGTAGCCATGAGTATAGATTGTATGGCTACACGGATGCAGATTGGGCTGGAAGTATCTCAAACAAAAAAATCACTTCAGGTGGATGTTATAGTCTGGGATCTACTATGATTTCATGGTTTAGCAGAAAGCAGTATAGTGTTTCTCTAAGCACAGTTGAAGTAGAATATATAGAAGCTTGCTCTGCTAGTTGTGAATCCATATGGCTTCGAAACCTGATGTCAGGACTATTCAACCTAGAGTTGGACACTACCGTGATTCTATGTGATAATCAAAGTTGTATAAAGATGACAAAGAACCCATTATTCCATGATAGATCAAAGCACATAGAAATCAGGTATTTCTACATTCGCGATATGATGTAGAAGGGAGCCATAAAGCTCCAGTATGTGAGTATTGATGAACAAGTTGCTGATGTGATGACGAAGCCTCTATCTCGAGTAAAGTTTGAACACTTTCGAGACAAGCTTGGTGTTGTTCGAAAAGACCTTCCTCGAAAGGCGAAGTAGTGATGTTGCAATGGGATTGTATCACCTGGGCACTTTCCCTAAATTGATCCGGTGACCTCGATCCTTGAGAATGAAGAGGGATTGTATCATCCTGGGAAATCTGTCCAGAATAGATCCGATGACTTCAGTCCTTGAGAATGTAGTGGTATTGCATCATCCTTGAACTTCGATTCAAAAAGGTATCCAAAGGCTTCGGTCCCCGAGAATGTGGCAGGATTGAATCATCCTTGAACTTTGGTTTATAAAGGTATCTGGAGGCTTCGGTCCCCAAGAATGTGGCAGGATTGCATCATCCTTGAACTTCGGTTCAGAAAGGTATCCGAAGGCTTCAGTCCTCGATAATGTGGTAGGATTGCATTATCCTTGGACCTAGTCCTAAAGTGATAGGGACTAATTATCCCGTAATCAATCCGATGACTTCGATTGTGGAGACTATGGTAGGATTGCATCATCCTTGGACCTAGTCCTAAAGTGATAGGGACTGATTATTCCATAATCAATCTGGTGACTTCGGTTGTCAAGAATGTGATAGGATTGTATCATCCCTAGAATTAGGTCCAAAAGTGATCCAAAGACTCTTTGTCTTTGTATTGTGGATTGTAGGTTGTTGTTGTTGATGATGATGTTGTTGTTCGAAAGATCAGAATATGATGATGATGTTGTTGTTCGAAAGATTAGAGTATTATGATGATGTTGTTGTTCAAAATATCAGAGTATGATGATGATGTAGCTGATCGAAAGGTCAAAGTGATGAAGATGATGTTGCTGCTCGAAAGGTCAAAGTTCTGAAGATGTTGTTGCTGATCAAAAGTTCAAAGATGTTGCTGATCGAAAAGGTCAAAGATGTTGCTGATCGAAACAGTCAAAGTTGTTGCTGATCGAAGCAGTCAAGGTGTTGCTGTTGCTTAATACTGAAGATTGAAGATGAAGACTACATGATGTTGAAAAGCTTCCAATGATTTATAGATGTGTTACCTTGATGATGTTGATGATGTTCTCTCTCTCTCTCCTATTATTGTTGTTGTTGATGTTGTTGTAGAATAACCTTCTCGTTAAGGGGGAGTGTTGAAATATTGTAACTTCAAAGAATATTCTATTTGTATCTTTTTGTGGTCCCCAATGGTCCTACAAGGAGAACCCCTTGTATTACATTATACCCCAATGCTTCTAATCGAGAGAACTAATAAGATTCATGAGGTAGTCCCCTCTAATTGTAAAGGTGGGTCATTAGCACCCCAGTGTGGTTACTTGAGCCTACATGTGTAACTTGATCCTACATGTCAGAATTAATAATTAAAGTGAACGGATGAATATAAATAGAGGTGTGGGGCTCCTAATTTGAAGCACACACACTCACTTGTGTAGCACATTAGTGGAGAGAGAGAAGTAGTTGGAGAAGGAGGAGGATTAGGATTTGATCTCCTTGTTGGTTTTATCTTTTATCTTTTTGGGGCATATATATTGAGGAAACTTTTGTTGGGTTTTTCCCTTTAGGGTTTTTCCCAGGATAAATCTGTGTTGTTCTTGTGATACTGTTTCCTTCAGTGATCCTGTTTATATGCTTTTGTTATGAAAATGAAATGAAATATTGATGTCTTAGCTAAGCATATGAAAAGTTAACATATGACACATATTTACTTGCTATGCTTAATTTTCCTGTAATTTTCATGTTTTGATGACAATTGTTTCACACCTAACTTTCCCTTTTTCTCTCGTTTTTTTGAAACCTACAATAGACACCGTGCTTTTTGTAGGGGACAAGAAGTGGCGCCACCATGCATACTCAGTGGAAAATATGTGGTTCCACCGCTCCATTTCAGTAGATAATAGGTGGTGCTCATGCATTAACGCTCTATCAATAACCTCCTACAAGCAGTTCCAGGTGGTATTTTATCCCTGTGTGATTTTAAAACTTAGTATGAGATTGTTTCTTTTCTGAGTGTGTTTCTGGCTTCATCACTGATATTTGTACTGTTTAGACTTGTCTGGTATTTGATTATTAAATTAATTTTTTTAGTATTTGAGATCCACATTTTAGATAATTACAGTTGTGGTTTGAAAAGAAAATTCAATCAAAAAATTTATAAAAAAAACGAGCCCTCTATTGCTCGCAAGAGAATTCATAGGTATTTTCAAGAATTGTGATTGGTGTTGGTATTTAAAGCTTCATAGTTGGATTTGATTAGAACTTGGTTTTGCTAGATCTCTTATTTTTCACTTCTTTAACAGAAAAAGAAAATATTTATTTCAGTTTTTCTTCATTATACATGATTTTTGAATGTTTTTCCTTTTTTCAAAAATTGTGAAAAAATACATATAAAAGTTATTGTAGAATTTTGCAATTAGTTTATTCTCGCTTTAGTTGAAAAAATATGAACCCTTTTGTATAAAAGTAGTAACAATATTTTCTTCCTTTTAATTAGAGATCTCACTTCTTTTTCCATCCAAAAGAGAAGATTTTGTTTGTTTCAGTTAGGAATGGACCATATAAGAAAGCTTCTGTTATTTTTGTATGGGATTTATTCTATGTTTTAAATAAATTGAATCTCTCTCTCCTTTCCTTAAGTAGGGAATCTATGGAAATTGAAAGTGAAAAATTTACACAATCATACTACATGGTTTTATTTTTATGCCCCCACCTCATGCATTCACCTAACCATTCAAGATAAAATTAAGTGAATATTAGGTTAAAATTTGTAGCAAGGTGTAATAGGTTAGAGACGTGTTCTGGTGTCTTTAAATGTAGGAGCTCTCATTTTTTTACTACACTACATCATGTGGATCCTATGGTTCTTTGACGTATCGCTGGTATATCGAACAACCTTTCACATACCCTTTAGGTATATCAAAAGATACTTCACGTAGGTACTTCACGTCCTCAGTTGTATATCGGAAGGCCCCATTTGAACAATTGTTCATTAGAAAACACTACTACGGAGTGGACCTTCCATGTACCTTGCGTATATCGGGAGACACCTTTAGGAATCCCAAGGCCTTCTAAGCACATCCCTTTGGTCATCCTATCATCGCAACACCGAGTACAACACTCAGGGAGATTACTATGCACTTACTGTTTAGGTAGTTAGGTATTCAGGAAATGGTACGGTCCCAATCCTCCTTATCATGCTCTACTATTGGACCCTGCAGTATATAGCGAGTTGTGATGGTTTGACAATATTGTGACGTTCCATACCTTTAATCCACTCCTCTCATATATTTTGCTTGTTGCTTTAGTTTGAGTAGCGCTTGTTGTCCATAGAGTTAGAATTTGTTAGAAAGGAGAGACAATTTTTTTACATAGTTATGGCTTCGCCTTCCAGGACTACCAACTAAAAGACTCCTTCACCAAGAATGTATTTTACTTTCCCTCCATATGGGAATGTTGGTCCTCCTTTCATGGCTATGTTAAGCCTTCCTGGTGTTACAACTGATTTTACCACACATGGTAGATCACACATTTATGGCCTTCATTGTCCCTCTGCAGACTCTTTGGACCCCATGGACAATTTTTGTACCTTTGATGTTTCCAAGATCATCCCTAAAAACATTCATTATTTTCCATACATGACTTTTTAACCCTTTCTCATGTATACACGCGGATATAACCCTTAAAGCCACATACATCAAGATGTGTGCAAAAGGCCAAATATTTGGGAGTTTTCCTTGATGTGGATCCGATTCACTTGCCTCTTGGCCTTCTGTATGCCTCGAGATCGCTTGGATTTGACCTTCCATTACCCCATTGAAGCACTATATAAGGATCCATTTGGATACATTGAAGAAAAGGAATTGAAGAGCAAGAAAAATATAGTCCATTGTTTCCATAGCTTATACTTGAGTCTTCATCCCTTTGTCCCTCGGAGCACTTGGTGTTCTTCCCAAGATTTCCTTTTCTTGTGAGCTTGCTATCGATAGATGGAGGATTGAGGTGGTGGAGGCCTAGGTGGAGGACTCAATTTCTCCAGTTCACAGATGTGTCGACAGAGGTTTTCATTCATGTAATCTCTGATTTATATTAATAAAAATATATTTTTCTGTCCAATGATGTGCATTTACATGAATATTGAATCCATGGATTCTTTTAATTTCTTATACATTATTGATTATATATGCTAGAGTAAGTATAACACCATTATATAGCATGCTTGTCTTTTATAGGGCTCACCAACAAGAATAGGTTTTAGGGTCTTCGAATAGTTCATTGTGAGTTAATTCTCCAAGACCACTAAACAAAACAATTAGGTGTCTGTCCAGGTGAGAGAGAAATCCTTGAAATAATTAGTGTTTCTTAGGATGCTCCTCTTACACGGGAGTTAAGCACGAGGCAGTCCACACAATTGTGATTGGGATGACCCCTGGTCACTTTCTCTAAGCACCGGAGATATTTCCAGGATTGTATTCATATCTAGGGGCTCTTTCGATAGTTTTGGGATTTGATACCCTTCCCATACGGTTGATCCCACCTATGACTATCCACCTGAGCATTGGTTATATTGAGGTGACCTTAGTTTCCTTACCTAAGTGTCACACGCGATACTTACAGAGGTTATTCTATGAGTGTCCTGGCTAGGTAGAGGTTGAAAAGCATAGTCACTTTATCCGTTCAAGCTGAGGGCCACCATAATTAGTTATGTGCCTCTGCTTGTAGTGTATGGGAGTTTCGAGCCTCTCGTAGGTGAGACATACCTACTGCATTTGGGAGCTCACATATCCTCCCCTTGGTTTGCTTGTATTTTGGTTGTATATTTTCTTAGGAGTGTGTTCTTTGTGCGCTAGTTGGCCTTTGGGATCGCGGTTACTTGAGTATATTTACACTCTCTTGAGTTTGAGTCCTTTTATTTTCAGCATGCATGGTATCCTATCACTCATCCTTGGTCCTAGTACTGACCCTGGTGTGAGACTTGGGGGCATCACAACCCCTTACCATGCTCATATATTTGCGAGTGGTCACATTCTGCCCTATACTCCATTTGTGAAAGATGTTGACTCCCTTCTCTCAGTATTTACAATGATGGTCACCCTCACAGGGGTGGTAGTGGATGCATGAACGTTGAGTCTACACCTTACTTTCCTTTTTATGTCCCTTCGTTCACCACATTGTTTCCTTGGGGTGCAGTTGTCATGATCATTCCTCCCTATATCCTATGGTTTGGAATATTTATTAACTATTTTGGGTTGTTTTGGACTAATATGGTTGTCAAATAGGGTCCAGCTTTTGTACACTCTCTCTGAGGTTTCGACTTGTTCGTGCCTATCATAGGTATTATGTCTGAACTGGCATATAGTTTAGGATATCACATGCGCTTACAGTTATGCATTTCCTTATGACCGTTCTATTTTAACCTTAAGTACGAACTCATTCCATGGTGTCATGGAACCTTTATGCTGCATTTAGAAGTGACACTATGCGAATGGTAGAGATTTCCTATACATGGGTGCCCTAGTTAGATCCTTGTTGCATTTGGTGCCCATGTTGCATTGCCTCCTTTAGGTTGTGGGAGTCCTTTGTATAGTATCGCCATGAATTTGAGCAAGAGCTTCATACTCCTCTTGACCTTTATGTTGGCCTTTTCCCTTGGGACTCCCTTGTATATGTCAAGTTGTAATTGCATTATCATGAGTTTTGCTTTCCTTATTGAGCCTTATGTCAGCTTCCCTGACTTTGATTATCATCCATATAGCCCAAGCTTGTCTCATGTCTAGCGACACAGAGCTGTTTTACATATCTTTTGGAGCTTGTTTCCCCATTTTTTACTGGGAGGGAACTTTCCCCCGAGTGTCGATATCCTACACATGTTTCTTTGCATTGAGCATAGGTACGTTCCGCTACTTAGAACTAGTTTGTTTTCCCCTTGACACTCGTCTCCTCCTAGTTTGTAACTATAAAGCACTTTTATTATTTTTCAATCTTTTCAAAATATCTGAAAAATTCCAAAAAAATAAAAAAACCAAAAATCCAAATAGGAAAAGATGTTATCTTTGGCAGTAGTTGAGTCGTGTTGCCTTCAAACAGCGCATTGTATATCACATCCATTGGTTGGGTTAATAGTTTTACTTTAGGAGTTGTAATCCTTTCTCTGAGTTTATCTCCACCGACTGGTTAAGCTTCCAGTCTCTATGGAGCCTCTGTCGATGCCTCCTGTGTCGCAAATATGTCCCAGTTTTGTATATTGAGTCGATGCTTCCTACATTCAGTTGCCATTCACCTTTATGATCTTATTCGAAGGAAGTTGAATCTTGAGTCAACCATTCCTCAGTTTTCTTGACTTTGCATGTCGACCATTCCCAGTATTGGTACTGGTTCAAGCACATTATGATCGAGTCCTTCCACATTATACAGCTTTGTTGAGTACCTCATGTTGGAAGGTGGGGGATGCCTTAATGCCCTCCTTCCAGCGGATTTCATCCCATTGACTTCATATCATTTATTTTGGGATAGGATTCTAGAGTCATTTTGAGTTCCCTAAGACTTATAGTCATCATTGGTAGGTTCTCTCGCCATCGATAGTTTTGGGAATACATCAATGTCCCCTGATCGATGGATTCTTTCAAGTGTTTGACCTCAACACATTTATTCACACTTGTTAGATTGCATTCTAGTACCTTGATTCCCATTTTCATTATTGGTGGGTGATCTCGCATCTGTTAATGGTATACATCAATGACCGATAATCAGACAATGGACTACTATGTTCGACCTTGACACCTTTATTCACATAGTAGGACATGTACTCGTAGCGGTTTGTGTAGAATACATTCTAGATTGGTGGAATTTCTGATATGCTACCTCCTTGATCGTGCCAGTGTTCATGAGAGTTCAGTTCTCATGAATTGATTCAAGTGTATGTCAGATATCTTTAGCCATCATGGATATCATGATCCTTTGTATATATTCATCATGGAGATTCTAATCTATCTATATTGTACATGGCAATGACCACACATGTGATATTTTGTATCATGCCTATTCATGGCCATTGTACTCTTATGTATCTAGGACTGTTGTATGTATTTGCAGTCATATGCAGAGATATTTGTACTGTATTGTTGGATGGTTGGTTCTTCCCCCTGTTTCTTCATCACTCCACTTCTAGGATGGACTTATAATGTATTTCGGCCATCATATCACCCGTTTGACCTCACACATTAGGGGGCATCTGTTACAGCTGATTTTACGACACATGGTAGATCACATATTTATGGCCTTCCCTATCTCTCTGTAGACTCTTTGGACCCCATGGACCATTTTTGTACCTTTTATGTTTCCAATATCATCCCTAAAAACATTCATTATTTTCCATATGCGACTTTTTAACCCTTTCTCATGTATACACGATGATATAACCCTTAAACCTGTATACATTGGGATGTGTGCAAAAGGCCAAATATTTGGGAGTTTTCCTTGATGTGGATCCGAGTCACTTGTCACTTGGACTTCCATATGCCTTGAGATTTCTCAGAGTTGACCTTCCATTACCCCATTGAAGCACTATATAAGGAACCCTTTGTATAAATTGAAGAAGAGGAATTGAAGAGCAAGAAAAATATAGTCCATTGTTACCATAGCTTATACTTGATTTTGCATCCCTTTGTCCCTTAGAGCACTTGGTTTTTTCCCCAAGCTTTCCTTTTCTTGTGAGATTTCTATCAAGAGATGGAGGATTGAGGTGGTGGAGGCCCAGGTGGAGGACTCACTTTCTCCGGTTCGTAGGCGTGTCGACAGAGGTTGTAATTCATGTAATCTCTGATTTATATTAATAGAAATATATTTTCTTGTCCAATGATGTGCATTTAAATGAATATTGAATCCATGGATTCTTTTAATTGCTTATACATTATTTATTATATATGCTAGAGTAGGTCTAACACCATTATATAGCATGCTTGTCTTGTTTGCTAATTGTTGAGAGACAAATTGTTAGCACAAGTGGGATTGGAAAAGCTCAATGGGGATCTACATCAACCATCTAGAACAATGTGTGTTTCGAGATCCTTTAGTGTAATATGTTTTATTTCTCTTGCATATTGGGAAGGGATTGATTTCTACGGTTACTCTATTCGTTGTGGTACACCCCAAGCCATAGGAAGTTTTCTCCATAACACCTGCATTCACTATCGGATTACCTATTTTGTTATTCTCTATTCCATTTATCCAATGTACACCAATTACTTCATCTTATAGCCCTTCATCACGTGAGAATCAACATCATGTTCATCCATCACCTTCTTTTCCAGATGTGTCTTCTCCCTTTTCTCCCTCTTTGCATGTTGAAACTTGTAGTACTAGTAGTCAGGTGGATAAGAAGAAGAAGAAAAGGAATATTAAGAAGAAGAAAAACAAACAAAAAACAAAGTCTCAACCAATTACTGCACCAAGTGCGGAGAGTGTTGATCTACACACCCAAAAACCATGTAAGCCAAAATCACCTTGCAGGATTTGCAAGGGCGATCACCTTCTAAAAGATTGTCATGGTATGGACCTAGTTTTAGAAGAATGTTCTATGTTTTTTCACCAACCGATTTCATCAACCTATGGTCATCATACTAATGATACCCCCTCAACCAGCAACTCTCTGGTTAAGTTTCGGAAAGGAAAAGTCATAAATCCTTGCTTGTTGTGTAAGGACATGCACTTTACTTACCATTTTCCTCGCATGGATTAATGTTCTAATTGGTTGGACGATTTTATTATTTCTCAGCAACAACTTCCAATAGTTTATCATAATTTGTCCCTTGACCTATCATTGGTTAACCAAGTTGTTGATTCAATTTCATCCATGGTCAATCCCACTCTTCCTTCCAAGAGTGAATTCGAAGTGGTCAATTCGGATTCATCCGTGGTTGATCCCACTCTTCCTTTGAAGAATGAAGTTAAAATGGTCGAGTCAACGTCATATCCACCCGATCCCACTCTTTCATTAGTGATTGTTAATACTGAAGTAGTCTCTTTGACCAAATCTTTGTCTTGTTCTTCTCTCCTAGTAGAGAATGAACTAAAACCTGCTGATGTTTTGATGTTCGGTTCTGATTGTTCTCGACAAGGGGAAATTTTTTATTTTTCAATAGAACCCTATCCAAGCAGTGAGGTTGTTTCTTTTGATTGGATTAATCTAATAGAATCTCACCTTCATTAAGGTGTTCCTTTCCATATAGTTGTGAACATTATCACTAGGTAGATACTTCACACTATTGTTGATGAAGGGGATTCTATTAGTATTCTATCCTCAACTGCCTGGCAAGATTTAGGCTCTCCTCAGCTTGTGCCAGCCACCAATTAGACACTGGATTTTAATCGCAGACGTACTGCACCTTTAGGGATCCTTGTTGATTTATTTGTAACTGCGAAATGTATTAACTTGTATATATTGTATTCCATTGGTCCCTGATGCTCCTATGGGGAGAATCACTTGTATTTATTTGTACCCCAATGTTCCTATCAAGAGAATTACTAAAAGTCATGAGGAATTCCCCTCCATTGTAAGTCGGGTCTTTAGTACCCTAGTTGTGGTTACTTGAACCTACATAACTGAGTTAGGACTACTAGAGCCTACATAACTGATTCAAATATTAAGTGAACGAAATAATATAAATAGAGCGTGACCCTATTTATTTATAATAGTCACACACACTCAGTTGTAGCGCAAAATTGAGAGAGAGAAGAAGCTAGGGCAAGAGAGAGAGAGACAACTGCTGTTGGGAGATTATCTTTGTATCTTTGTTTTACTTTTGCTGCTTATTCTATCTCTGAGGAAGTTGTGGGGTTTTCTCCTTTATGGTTTCCATGAGGAAAATATTTGTGTTCATTGTCTATTGTAATTGATTGATGTGCTTGTTATTCTCTTAGATAAGATCCTAAAAAAATATAATTTAAATGATAAAAATCTACAATGGTACCAGAGCTGACCTGAGAAGCAGACACTGTGCATCTATGGAAGCTAGGAATTCTTAATTTTTGGGTCTCTCTCCATAATCCATCAGAAAAAATAGGCTAGGCTAACTCTCCACTAAAGGGGGCATATTTCTGTCGAAGCAGGATTTGATTCCAAGCATTTTCAGTTTTTGTTGCGAGAAATTAGGGATTTTTACAAAACAGGAATTTTTGAGTGAGCCTAGCATAGGATTGATCTCCTCATCAAAATCAAATTTTAGAGACCAAGGTAGATTTTTTTGGTTGAGTAAAACTCCAAGAAAGTCAAACCCTAGTTTGACCCTAGACCGGAAGAACCCTAAAATACTAAAACTGGTAGTTTTGGTACATTCATTATATCTTGGGATTTCAGAAGTCTTAGGGGCCACAATTTTCAGAGGCCAAACATATAATCCTAATGTACCCTATGTAAAAATTTCATCCTCAAATTCACTATATTCTTGGAGATATGATTCGTCCAAATAAGGGTTCCAACCTCTTCCACGATTCATCCCTCAACATGACACATAGGGAGAATTGCTATATCTCAGGATAAAAGGTTCAAATGATATTCCCCAAGATGTTATATATAGGTCATAGATTTTAATATATGTGTTAAATGTTGTAGACCTTGAAGGTGAAACAGTGACATGTGCCAGTCCATACAAGTTTTCTATGCAGAACAGTCCTGAAAGAAGTCACCTTGGGAAAACTTTCAAAAGTCCCAATTGGTGAAACCAAATCTGCTCAAACATGTGGTTATGGAACAAATACCAACGATATTACCTCAATATGAAATTTCAGACACAGAGGAGCAGTACTTTCATATATACTAAAGAAATAGTATCAGGCATTTCTGCAGAAGAAATTGGAAAACTAAGGCTTCTTGTTCCGGGAGCTTCCCTCTACTGCTTTCAGAAAAGGAGTACATTGGACAACTCACCTTGAAGAGGTGCATATTTCTATCCAATCATATTTGAATTATTCCAAATTTTTAAAATTAGGGTTTCTCTGACAAACCCTAGATCACGCAGATCCGAAACGAGGAGGGACACCTCAAATCAATAAGATCTAATCTTTTGCTATTTTCATTTGAGGTTCTCGTTTCAAAATGACCTATCACACTAGCTTGATGAAAATCTTGGTGAAGATGAAAACTTCTGAGCATGGAAGTATAAGTTTTCACTCGCTCTTGAAGAAAATCAACTGGACACCTACATAAGTGGAGAGGTTCCAGTTCCATAGGGAGATGAGTCCAAGGCCTTACACAAGAAGAACTTGGTTAAGGCCAAGAAGATCATTGCTGATTCAATCAAGGATCACCTTATACCACAAGTGTATTCCCTAAAGACACCTAATGATATGTTTGATTTCTTGACCAAGCTATTTGAAGGGAAGAACATAAATTAGAAGATGAATTTGAGAAAACAGTTAAAGAATGTGAAGATCCAAAATGCAGAGACCATACAGTCATGCTTTACAAGGGTCTCTCAAATCAAAGAACAACTTGAATTTGTAGAAGAAGAAGTGGAGAATGCAGAAGTTGTGATAACCACCTTGAACGGCCTCCCAGTATCATGGGATTCATTCATTCGAGGAATGTGTGCTAGAAGGAAGTGATTACTTTCAGCAAACTCTGGGAAGAAGAAGAAGCTCGACTCATAATAAGAGAAAAGAAGATGGGAGCAACTGAAGATCAAGCTCTCATGATTCAAAGAAGATCCCTCAAGCAATGAGGAATATGAAGAACTCAATTCTTGAAGAACCTCTTATCCATCGTGAGCATTTAGATAAGAAATGATGCTATTATGAATAAAGAAGATGATGAATCTAAAAGGAGTCTACCCACGAAACAAATAAAGATAAGTATTCAATTCTCATTTCATGATATTGTTTTGTTATGCATCTGTTTATGTTCAATTGATGTCTTATGCATGATAGAATGTTTGCATTAATGATAGTATACTACTAATATGCATGTGATGGGTAAGTATCTCATGGTGCCATACAACTCTCCATTGCTACTTATCTAGAATGAAACCTCTTAGCTAACATATTGGATCACTGTACAATATAAATGATGTCATGGTAGAGATGGAAGGAATCTAGAAATTTTTTGTGAGATATGGATGAATGTTGAATTGGATAAAATAGTTGCATGATCATATATTTATGCATAAGAATTTTCCATTATGAATATTCCTTATGAAATGCATCTAACCATACAAATGCATTTGACTTGTAAGAAATATTGTGTACAACCACCTACAAGAAAAGAAGGATGAGACTTGTTCCGAAGAACAAGTGACGATAGTTCAAGAAATAATCCAAGATAAAGAAGAATGTGATGATACTTTCAAAGAATTCAAAAGGTCTCAGACATAGTGCAGTTATAAGACACTGTTGAGAAACATCATTGATGTAAAACCTTCCAACTATGAAGAAGTAGCTAAGAAGAAAGGAAAGGAGAGTACCATATCATGAAGAATGATGTCTAGGATTCAGTATCAAGACTTGAAGAGAAGTATGTGGGATACAATCCAAGATTCGTAGAATGAGGCTTCTTACAAAAAGAAGGCATAGACTACAAAGAGACATTTGCAGCTAGTGGGAGTGGAGGCACATGACATGCAAACTCATGTGTACAAATTAAATAAGGTCGTGTACGAGCTCAGAAGACACCCATGGGATAACACATACATGACGAGCTTGAATATTACCTAGAGTGATGAAGATCTTAACCTTTTCTACAAGTTTGAAGATGAAAGGATGTAGAGGATGAAAATCTCACAGATGGGTGTGAGAAGAAGATTTTCAAGATAGAGGATCTTGGTATCCAGTGACCCTACATGGATACATAGAATAATAGTAGCAGAGGAAGATACTTGTCACTCTAGTATAGGATACATAGAGTACGAAAGGCAGAGGGAGAATGATGCTCTACTTCAGAGTCCTGAGGTTCGACATGGTATGACAAGATGGACAACTTACTGATGGATCTAGGATTTACTGAGGGTAAAGAGAGACTCCAACCTTTTCTCCAAGGTTGAAGGCAGAATACCAGTGATGCTCCTATTATATGTCGATGGCTTGTTTCTGACAGGAAAAGAGGAACTCATTAGAGATGCAAGAAGGATACTTACTTCCAAGTTCGAGATGAAGGACTTGGATATGATGCACTACTTTGTAGGCATGGATGTGTGGTAGAATGTGGATGGAATCTCCCTGGGACAAGGGAAGTATGTAGTAGATATCCTGAAGAGGTTTAGGATGATGGACTGCAAGGCCATGACCACACCTATGGCATCAAACCTGAAGCTATTGAGTGTTGCTTTATCAAAGTCATTTGATGCCACAACATATCATCAAATGATATGTTCCTTGATGTACTTGAAAAATGTGAGACCAAATATTTTCTTTGCTATGAACACACTGAGACATGTTCACCTGATGGTTGCAAATCATGAAGTGAGGTACCTAAAGGGTAGAGTTGAGTATGGGATCAAGTATGAAGTGAATCAGAAGACTAACCTGGAGGGTTATGTGGATTCAAGGTGTTTCTTCAGTATGGGATCAGGTGTGATCTCTTGGTTTAGCAGGAAGTAGTCCTCTATGGCACTGAGTACAGCCAAGGAAAAATATGTTGCCACTTGCTCATATATTTGGGAGGTAGTATGTTTCTTTTGAAAACTACTATTTGATTTGATTGATCTAACTTGCATTTTTGTATGATGCAGAGAGGAGATGTGAAGCTCTAGTATGTGATCCATATTGAGATATCTTGAAAGAGGGAGTTCTAGCATAGCCAATGAAATAGGTAATCTGAGCATAAAATACTGTCGAAGCTCGTAGGTGTCTCAGATGTAAACGGTCTTGTAGGTTTTCCTTAGATGTAATCGATCCTGGCGAAGATCATAGGTTATCCTTAGACGAAATCAACCTTGATGTGATTCTATTCTAGAAATGGCTAGAGTGAAGTTTGAGTACTTCAGGGAGAATATTGGTGTTCTTGAGATCGAGGTTCCCTCCAAGGGGAGGTGATGAGTCTGAGATCCTTTCTGACATGGTAGGATTGGTTCCTTATATGGTCAAAGATGTAAGTGTAGATCCTTTCTGACATGGTGGCAGGTTGCGCCTCCCATGTTCAGATGTAAGTGTTGAGCCTTTCTTACATGATGAGTTCAGATGTGAGTGCTCAGCCTTTTTGACATGATGTGGTTAGATGTGAGTGCTCGAAAATACTTTATGACATGATGAGGTCAGATGTGAGTCCTGAGCCTTTATGACATGATGAGGTCAGATGTGAGTGCTGGATGAGCCTTTTTGACATGATGTGGTCAGATGTGAGTGTTGGACAAGCCTTTCTGACATGGTGAGGTCGAATGTGAGTGATGGGCCTTTTTGACATGATGAGGTTAGATGTGAAATCTGGATGATCCTTTATGACATGATGAGGTAGGGTGTGAGTGTTGGGCCTTTCTGACATGATGAGGTCAGATGTGAGTGTTGGGCATGCCTTTTTGACATGGTGGTGGATGTGGTCCTCCCCTGGTCAGATGTAAGTGCTGGGAGGGCCTTTCTAACTAGTTCATATATAAGTGATGAATAATATGAAGACCTACATAGAGGCTAGGCCTAAAACTAGCATGAAAAAGAGTTGGATCTATAGGAATTCCTGTTACAAGTAGAATTGAGAGATAGCACCATTTAATCGAGATAAAAGAAGCAGTGATGATCCAACTTTGATGATGATATATTGATGATCCAGTGATGATCCAACATTGACGATGATATAGTGATGATCCAGTGAGGATCCAACTTTGATGATGATCTAGTGATGATCCAGTGATGATCCAACTTTGATGATGATCTAGTGATGATCCAGAGAAGAAGACTCGTGCTAATGAATTGTGTCAAGAGAATACCTTCATAGTTAAGAGGGAGTGTTTATGTATTTCTAACTTCTGAATGTATTCACTTGTATATATTGTTTTTCATTGGTCCCCGATGCTCCTATTGGGAGAATCACTTGTATTTCTTTGTACCCCGATGTTCCTATCAGGATAATTACTAAAATTCATGTGGAAAGTCCCCTTCGTTGTAAGTCGGGTCATTAGTACCCTAGTTATGGTTACTCAAGCCTACATAATTGAGTTAGGATTACTTGAGCCTACATAATAGACTCAAATATTAAGTGAACAAAAAAATATAAATAGAGAGTGAGCCTCTCTATTTATCATAGTCACACACACTCAGTTGTAGCGCACAACTGAGAGAGAGAAGAAGATGGGACAAGAGAGAGAGAGAGACAACTACTATCAGGAGATCATCTTTGTATCTTTGGTTTTTACTTTTGGTGCTCATTCTATCTCTGAGGAAGTTGCGGGGTTTTCTCCTTTATGGTTTCCCCGAGGAAAATATTTGTGTTCATTATCTATTTTGATTGATTGTTGTGCTTGTTATTCTATAGGATAAGATCCTAAGATCATATAGATTAAATGATAAAAGTCTAACAATTCTTCCTCATTTTCCTATCACTTGAGGAGGGAAAATTTCCTGTATTGATGTTATGGTGTTCCAAGGTCATTTAGATTTCAATATGCTCCTTGGGAATGATTATGTTTACCCCATGAAGGCTGTAGTGTCCACACTCTTTAGAGTGATTCATTTTCCCCATGATGGGAATATTATGACCATTGATCAAATTTCCTTTGGTACACCTGACCATCACATGATTCCTAGTCATCAGAATGCCCCGAATGTTCCACATGTTTTTGTGGTTCCTTCCCCTTCTTCTAGTTAGATTCTTCCCATCATAGGTAAAATGGGTTGCATGGTTCCAATTTATGGACATCATATTGGAATTAAGCTACTAACTTCTTACGTGAAAGGGGTAAACCTACTAACCTATGGATATCATGTTGGGTATGCCAGAGGATTTGAACCCTCCGACGACATCCAACGTATCGTACGGATGTGTTAGACAACAATGATGAAAAGTACTGAGCCTTTTGAATTATTTTAGCTTCGTCGTAGGAATAGGTTTTTCGATGGAGATGTCATCGAAAAATGTGATAGTTATATTGTTGTATTTATGACACTAGTTCGTAGGTTTTTCGACAGATATGTCATCAGATTTTCGACACTAGTTCATAGGTTTTTCGACAGATATGTCATCGGATTTCCAACACTAGTTCATAGTTTTTTTTAAATAAAATAATTCCATATTTCAAATTGTTTGTCCCATATTTCCAATGCTAACTGTTAGGATATTTAGACACTTAGGAGTTAGTTAAGATCAACTTGTGTAATATATCCGTTAGGTAAAAGTGTGTTTCTTTAGTATGAATTTGTAAATATTCTAATCCGATGGTCACGATATGTTCTAGACATAGAGTGATCCGACGGTTCAACTTCTCTTAGATCATACCTACCATTGATCCGTGGTTTAACACCCGATTGGTCTATGATCTCTATTTAAAGAGCATAGAGGGTCCTTGGCTAGTTGATCGATTATGAGAAAATTCCAAGCCTCCCAAGAAATAGAATTCTCGCAATAATAAGCCAAACAACAAGGGTCCCAAACCCTCTCAGTCAGCTCCTCCTTTAAAAAATGACAAAGGATCCAAGCAAAAAGGAAACAAGACTGAGTGTCATTGCAATTTTTGTGGGAAAGATAATCATGATGAATCTAAATGTTTTAAGAAGATGGCAGCCTTGGAAGAAGCAATGAAGAAGCACCACATCAGCCTAGATTCATCTTCAGAATCTAACACTCATGGACATGCACTTTGTGCTTCTGGTTACTCTTATACTGCATCTTCTTCTTCTACCTCAAATGAATGGCTCATTGATTCTGGAGCATCTTATCATATGGCTAAGGATAAATCCATATTTTCTATTATGCATGAATGTAACACCAAAGAAATATTTTTTGGTGATGATAGATCTCTAAGTGTTGTAGGATCTGGAACAGTTCCAGTAGAAAATTGTCATTTCAGTGATGTATTATGTGTTCCAAAAATTTCTTGCAATTTGTTATCAGTCTATAAAATTACTCATTCAAGTGAAGGTAAAACTGTGACGTTTACACCTCACCAAGTTGTAATCAAGGATTTTAAAAATCCTCAAAATATCCTTGCTACTGGAACTATTGATGATATTACCAGGTTGTACAAATTTAGCAACTTTGGGTCATCACCTTTTCCTTCAGTTTTTGTTGCTCATAGTGATAACTTGAGCAAACTTTGGCATGAGTGATTTGGTCACTTAAATTATCGCTCATTGCAACAACTATGTAAATACAATATGGTGACTTGTATTCCACTAGTATCTTGCAAGGATGGTGTTTGTTCTGGTTGTGTACTCGGAAAACACCATCGGGACAGTTTTGACAAATGTGCCTCTGGGCACGCCTCGATTCCCTTGGAGCTTGTGCATAGTGACTTGTGTGGTCCTCTTCCATCTGCTTCATTTTCTGGTTTCAAATATTTATTAACTTTCATTGATGACTACTCCAAATGCACTTGGGTTTACTTCCTAAAGCTTAAGAGTGAAGTATTTAACATGTTCTTGGCCTATAAGGCCCTTGTTGAAAAACAATCTGGTCATCAAATTATTAAGTTAAGATCTGACAATGGAGGAGAATATGTTAACAACAAGTTCACTACTTTTTGCACTGAACAAGGAATCCAACAACAGCACACTGTTCCATATACACCACAACAAAATGGTGTAGCTTAAAGGAAGAACCACACTTTAAAAGAAATGGCTAATTGTATGATCCAATCTAAGGGACTAAGTCTTCAATATTGGGGCTGAGGCCATAAATTGTGCAAATTACATATTTAATCGCACACCCACTAAATTTTTACAGGGTATAACACTGGAAGAAGCATGGAGTAAAATTAAACTAGATGTAAGTCACTTTCGTGTGTTTGGTTGTGAAGCATGGGCTCACATTCCGGATGAAAAACGGAAAGCATTGTAGCCTAAAAGTGAAAAGTGCATATTTGTTGGATATTATGAAGATGCAAAAGGTTATATACTTCTTCAGCCACATTCTCATGATATAATCATTAGAAGATATGTTAAATTTGATGAAAATATCTTGGCCTACGAGCCTAACTTGGAGAGTGTGCCATCTTTGGCCTGCGAGCCTGGTTCGATGATTGTGCCTTCTTCTTCTTCTTCCAGCTTCTTTGACAGGTTTCCAACTCCAGTTTCTGATGATGACGGTGAGGATGAAAATCCACCTCCTCCTGCTCATGTTCCTCCAATTGCACCAACACCAATACTTCCTCGATGGGCCCGTTCAACATGTGAAGCAGCTAGTGATCTTGTCGGTGATCCTAGAGATCAACGTCAAACACGTTCTCAATTTCAGCGAGCCTCTTCTCTTTTGGCTCAAGTTTCTAAGAATCATCATCCATAAACTTTTGTAGAAGCTTCAAGAAATCCAGATTGGGATGCAGCTATGGATGAAGAATATCATTCCTTAATGGCAAACGATACTTGGGATCTTGTTCCTCTTCCAAAAGGAAGAAAACTTGTCAGATGTAAATGGGTCTACAGAACTAAGTATGCATCAGATGGAAGTGTTGAAATACTTAAGGCAAGGTTAGTTTCCAAAGTATTTTCCCAAGTTGAAGGGATTGAATACAATGAAACCTTTGCCCCTGTAGCAAAAATGAACTCCATCCACCTTGTTCTTTCCCTTGCAGCCTTACATAACTGGGAAGTCCATCAAATGGATGTTAAGTCTGCCTTCTTACATGGTGATTTACATGAGGAAATTTACATGGAACAACCTCTTGGATATGTTCAAAATAACTCTAGCCTTGTCTGTCTCCTTAATAAATCCTTATATGGCCTTAAGCAAGATCCTAGAGATTGGTATGCCAAAATGGATAGCTTTCTCCTTGACACTGGTTTTTCTAGATGCCATTCTGACCCCAATGTCTATACCAAGAAATTAGGAAACCATCTCAGCATACTTGTTCTTTATGTTGATGATCTTATCCTTACTGGTAGTGACCCTAACCTTATAACCCATGTGAAATCCAGTCTGAAGCAAAATTTTGAAATGTCAGACTTAGGACATTTGCATTATTTTCATGGTCTCGAAGTCTTGCAAACCAAAGAAGGAATATTTCTTTCCCAGTCTAAGTAGGCTTGTGACCTTCTTCGTCGCTTCCACATGGAAGATTGTAAACCAGCCCCTTCTCCCTTCCAGTCTGAAGTCAAGCTTTCTACCACTTGTACTTCCCTTGAAGTAGATACCACCTTGTATCGTCAGCTTGTTGGTAGTCTTTTATACTTAACCCATTCCCGTCCTGACCTTTCCTTTGCCATTGGTCGTGTTTCCTGTTATATGCAAACTCCTCATGAAAGTCACTGGAAAGCAGCAAAAAGAATACTTCGATATATTCGAGGTACAATTTAGTTTGGGATTCATTACAGTACAAGGGGGAAACCTTTGCTGGTTGGTTTCACTAATTCAGCTTGGGCCGGTGATCCTGATGATCAGAAGTCTACTGCAAGTTATGTTTTCAGTCTGGGATCTGGACCTGTCACTTGGGCTTGTAAGAAACAACAAGCTCTTGATCTTTCTTCAGCAGAAGAAAAATATCGAGCCGCAGTTAATGCCAGTCAGGAAGCTTTATGGCTTCAATAGATCCTTTCAGAGTTTGGATTCGAGCAGTAGCAGCCTACTCCACTTTGGTGCGACAATCAAAGTGCCATCAAGTTTGCCAAAGATCCAGTTCTACATCAGCACAGCAAACACATTGAGCTACACATGCACTTCATCAGAAAAAATCTTGTTCATGATCATGTTATTGAAGTGCTCTATTGTCCTACAGATGATCAAGTTGCATACATCTTCACCAAGTCTCTTGTAGAAGCGAAGTTTTCTAAACTTCGGTCTATGTTAGGAGTTCAGGAATGTGTCCTTAAGGGGGGATCGGCTCTAATGCCTCCTTCCTTCTCCTAATAGTGTCACTTTTGTAAATCCTTCAATCCTATCCCAAGTTGTTCTTAAGGGGGGATGTTAGGATATTTAGACACTTAGGAGTTAGTTAAGATCAACTTGTGTAATATATCAGTTAGGTAAAATTGTGTTTCTTTAGTATGCATTAGTATGCATTTGTAAATATTCTAATCCGACGGTCATGATATGTTCTAGACATAGAGTGATCCGACGGTTCAACTTCTCTTACATCATACCTACCATTGATTCGTGGCTTAACACTCGATTGGTCTATGATCTCTATTTAAAGAGCATAGAGGGTCCTTGGCTAGTTGATCGATTATGAGAAGCTCATGTAACTTTCTTTCTTTTGCATAATAAATTGCTCCAAGTAGCTATTTGGCTGGGGCCGTGGACTGTTTCCCTCTCGAGGGTTTTAACCACATGACAAACATTGGTTTTTTGATCTATGATCTGTTTGTGTGAAGCAGTTGTTCTTGGTGTTCGGTCCTTTGGGAGTACCCTGTGTACCCTAACACTAACTATGTTCATGTCGTTGGATATTCGACGACTGTGCAATTATAAATTTAAACATTTTTAAACATTCTGACATGTTTGTTGTAGAAGCAATTGATGGTTTGCAAAAATTATTTATTCCTTGACAGACGGTTTCAGGAATTTTTTTATTCTTCAACGGGCGGTTGCGGGAAATTTGTTTTCTTCGACAGACAGTTTGCAAGGATTTTTTTATTCTTTGACAAACCTCAGTTTGAGAAAATTGTGATGCGTGGAACTTGATTTTTTAATATTGTCGATAGTATTCATTCACGAAGTTTGTGACAAATTGTTAAATAGAAGTATTCCTGATCTAAACGAAAACAACTGACAATTGCTTGCTCGACTATGGGACGCGACAAAATGAAGCGGTGATGGAAATGTTATTGTCCATGTACTCAATGTAGGGGATTTAAGAGGAGAAGAATATTTATCTCAATAGCCACAAAACATTGCAGGGAACATAGAAACCCTGAGGGGGGGAATGAATATCGTCCATTTGTAGGTTTAGCATATTCTCTCTGTTGTATTGTTGATAATGAACTTGAAGGTTATGAATGGCCTTTCAAACATTGCAATCACACAAATGCCAAGGTATGTAAAATAATCCATCACATATATAGGATCATGATAAATTTTATCTGTATTCCTTTAATAATGGTATTGTTAACTCATTATTGATCATTGTACAGATGAAGTGTGTTTCATTAATATTATTTATTTATCACATTAACTATATATATATATATATATATATTCTGTAGCTTGATAGCTGCATTTTTGTTACCACCATCAAATATTTTACCTCGCACATATTGAGATTTATCTTCCAACATGAAAGAGATTGGAATGCATTATGAATCAATTCATGCATGCCCCAATGACCATGTTATATATTATAATCAACATGAATTTGCAATAGAATGTCCGGAATTTCATGTAAGTAGATATCGAACAGATAAAGTAACAAAATAGGTGCCTCATAAGGTTCTTCGTTATATTCTCATCATTCCACATTTGTAATGAATTTTCAGGTGCAAAAGCATAGCGCAATTTATGGATTACCATGCCAGGAACAGAATTCAAGATCATGTTATCTGAATGCGTGCATATGGTTTTGCTTTTATAGATATGGAGGAAAAGTGGCCTCAATTTAAAGAAAAACCACATAATATTAGGATTTCTTTGGAAGTAGATGGTGTTAATCCATTTGCACAGATGAAATCCATTTACATAGTGTGGCCTATTTTTGTTATCAACAATAACATTCTTCCATGGTTGTCAATAAAGAGGGACCACATAATGTTGTCGATGATTATTCTAGGTTTTTGTGTCTACAACTCTTTTATTTCTAATGTAGTTTTGGCATCTCATTTGTCATATTTTGTTTCCTAATTTCATATATATATTTTTTATTTTACTCTTGTGCATGGTTTATATATCTTAATGGTTCTCATAATGATATATTTTATATTTACTTCAAATCAATCTAGTAAGTTCCAAGTCAAATATATGAATGTATATATCGAACCTCTTATAGATGAGCTACTGAAGTTATGGAATGGCATCACTATATATGATGTATCTAGACCAATATGACAAAGGAAATTTCAATTCCATGCAATGGTTGTGTGGACAATACATGATGCCCCTAGGTTAACTTCATTTTGTGGTTTGTATTTTTAAGTTCCACTTTAATTGCATTTAATTATATGGAGTAGTTAGAATAGTTTATATATAATTATAATTAACTTAAATATTCCATATCTAAATATTGTAGGTCTTCAGACAAAGGGTAAATTTGTATGTCCAGTTTGTGGTCCTAAGATAAAATATCGTCGCTCAAAAATCTTAAGAAAGGGGGTGTTTGATGAGTATAGGAATTTCCTCTCTAAGAATCACATGTATAGAAAAACCAAAAAAAACTTTTCAATGGGAAGCAGAATACTGCATTAAAACCATGGAGAATGACACCTCACCTTTGGAAGATGCAATACAATAGAAATCATCATCATGGTACATATGTATCATCGTATATGAATTTTTATGTATTTTAATTTTTATTGTGAGTTATTTACTGTAGTGGCCCTATTTGATTTATGATGTAATTTATTTATAAACTAATATTCATGATGTTCATCATGATCATGAAGGCATTAATGGGCTTCCACGTGGAATGAAAAGTTATCCTATTCAATTCAGCAGGTTTCCCTACTATGAGCACCTACAAATTGCTCATTTGTTTGATATAATGCATATTTAAAAGAATGTTACTAAAACATTATGGCGATTACTGGAGCTAAGGAGAGAGAAAGATAAAGCTTTGAAAGATTGCAAAGACATTCAAGAAATCAATTATGCAATGAAAGACGTCATCCAATTTCATAGCAACGGAGACCAAGTTAATATAAAATCAATTCCATGGATGTTTATGGAGCAACAAAGCAATGTTGTCAAAGAAGTAATGCGGAAAATTAAATTTCCCACTTGATTTTGTGTGAACTTGAATAATATCATAACAAAAAAAGGTGATTTTGTGGGGTTCAAAGCACATGATTGGTACATCTTCTTCAAGGTAATTATTATTGTTATTCCCATATAATTTTTTTTCATTTTATTGTGTATATCTTTTTTCTTGTTTGTATACTCTTTGTATAATAAATGGTGTGGTTTGTATATTGATATAGTATGTTCTACCTCTCTCTCTCTCATGGAAAACATAGACAACAATGTCAAACAAGTTAAATATAATCTTGGTAAATACATGAGGTAACTAGCAATTACTTGCAGTGCTTAGTGTTTCTTTAATTCTCCGTATAATTTTTTTTTTTTTGTGCACTATTTCAGCATATGTAATTTAATGTTTTTTTGGTTAAATATCATTATTGGTTTGTGTCACTTGTATATGGTTGACATTTAAAGAAATCCATAAAGAAGATATAAAGTATTGGAGGAGAGAAATTCCTCGTCTCATATGTGAAATGCAAAAGCATCTACCTTCGTCATTTTTCAATGCATATGAACACTACCTCATACACCAAGTTGAGGAGATTGAGTTGTGTGGACCTGTACACTCAAGGTCCATGTGGATGGTTGAGAGGCACTTGAAATTTACCAGTGTAGATCCAAATACTAGGCTCTATCAAGCACCAAGATGGATCAAATCTCTCGAGGTGCAAACCTCTTCTTAGGCATCCATTGATTTGATTCAAACCAAAATACACATCTTTTTTATTTAAGGTGCACATATAATTTTATTGTTATTAATATTTAATATTATTTATGGCCGACACATAATATTTTTTATTATTTTTTATTTTGTTAGGAACAAACATTGCATCATTTCTCCAAACATGGTTTTAAAACCATATGCAAGGCCCTCCTACAATAATGGGTTGTTTAGGAGGCCTTTCACATGGTCTTAAAACCATTTGCATGGCCCTCCTAAACCATGTACATTAAAACGATGGGTTGTTTAGGAGGCCTTGCACATGGTTTAAAAACCATGTGAAAAGCCTCGTAAACCATGTACAATAAAACCTTGTGTTGTTTAGAATGCCTTGCACATGGTTTTAAAACCATGTGCAAGGCCAACTTTCTTTTGCGAATAATTCAATTTTGTGTTTTTTCTCGACCCACATATTTTTTTATAGATAATTAAATTTTTACTTTTTTATTGTTTTGTTAGGTAGGAAGATTGCAACATCTCCCCCATATTAGATTTTTTTTGTGGCCAACATTTATTTTGTCCTATTAGTAAATTTATTTTTTATTAGATATTATTTTTTATTTTGTGTTACAAAATCTCTCCCATAATATTCACTATCACTATTATTTTTTGCCGACATGTTACAAATGTTACTAACGTTAAATCGTGTTACAATATCTCTCCCGTAATATTCATTATCACTATTTTTTTGCCAACATGTTATAAACGTTACATCACATTACAAGATCTCCCCCATACTGGGGTATAGAGTGCCTCTCGGCGCAATGAAGGGTTTGGTGAGACAACGAGTACATGCTGAGGATTCTATGATGGAAGGATATACGGTGTACCAAAACATGTTGTATGTTAGTGAATATATTCTTATTTTAGCGTCAAATTTCAATTTATGTCGCATTTGTCGTACGGACTCCAATAACAATTTAAAGGAGAGAAACTCAAGGGGAAAGGTAGATTGATGAAGGTGAAAGGTAATTATTAGCTAGTGGATGTTTATTATATCATTCATATTCTAATTACATTTTCTAGTTATTGCATCAATTAAGTGCATATACTTTGTTCAGGACATTTACACCTATCTTTCATTTTAGTGATTATTGTCATCAAGCAGTTGGTCGAGAATGAGATGCAATTCATTTATACATCACAAACAATATTGACTGGATGAAGGTATGGATTGAACGATGCAAACAATTAGGTCATGGAATATCATGGAAAGGTGTAGCTTCAATGGTAAAAGCAGCACATCGTAATGGTGATATAAATATAACAGAAAGGGAAATCGATTTAGCATATGGTTTAAAAGTTAAAATGGCAAGCATTTTAATCAATCCCTCTAAATCTTTTATTTTTAAAATTACATTTTTACATACATGTTGTTCTTTTCCATGTATTGCTGCATAACTACTGAAATGTTATGTAATCTTTTCATGTATTTCTTATTGCAGGTAAAACACCATAAGGCTATGGTCTGCAATGGTGGTAGATGTTGGATCAAAAAATTGGATGAAACAAAGAAAACAACAAATTGTTGGATATCTGCAATATTTGAGGTGACCAATGTTTCATTTAGAAGTGACAGACATCCAGAAGTCTCATAAAATCAATACTATGGGTATTTGGAAGATATTATATAGTGTGACTTTAAATCCTTTAAGGTATTTCTATTCGTTGTCAAATGGTACAGTTAAGATTGAATCAATGTGATCCTGATAGAACTATTATTGAACATGATAATGGATTTACCATGGTAAAAACAAGGTTGTTTGAGCCAGGAACATAGCCCTATGTTCTTCCAAGCCAATGTGAACAGGTATTTTACTCAGAGGTTCCAGGTAAAGCAAGCTAGTCATTTGTTGTGAGACACGATCCAAGGGGAAGGCCGGTAAGTATAACCTAGATGATGGTAATGAAGAGGGTTCTCTGCAAGAAGAAGATGATGGCAAAGAGCATGATCAACATGAGTTAGGTGATGGTGATGATCCAGCACAAGATGTTCAAGAAATAGTTGAATCAGATGATGTAGTAGACAATTTCGATGAAGATTATACTGATGATGACACGATGAGCATAATTTATGATGATGACGATGATGATATGGCCAATCCTTACAATGTTGACTCTGGATCTGATGATACAGATGATGACTTGCATGAAGAAGACGATGACATGGATGAAGAAGATGATGAAATATATTGAAAGGTAAATATTTAATTAGACCTATTGTTTTCTCTTATTATTTTTTAAAAGAGTTACTAACATCATCACCATCACCATCATCTTCATCATCATCATCATGTTGATCATCATTGTCACTATCATCATCATCATCATCATCATCGTTAGCAAAAACATCATCATTATCATCGTCATCATCATTATCATCATCATCATCATCATCAAGAGCTTCATCATGATCATCATCATCATTATCATGAACATCATGATCACCATCATCCTCATCATCATCATCGTCATCGTCATCCTCATGATGATGATAATCATCATCACCATCACCGTCATCTTCATCATCGTCGTCACCATCATCATCGTCATCCTCATGATGATGATAATCATCATCATCATCATCAACATCATCATCATCATTGTCATCATCGCCATCAACATCATAATCATCATCATCATCATCAACATCATCATGATCATCATCATCGTCGGCGTCATCTTCATTAGCATCGTCTTCTTCATCACCACCATCATCATCATGTTCATCATCATCATCATCCTCATGATGATGATAATCATCATCACCATCATCATAAATATCATCATCCTCATGATCATCATCATCATGATCATTGTTGTCACCATCAACATCATCATCTTCATCATCATAATCGTCCTCATCCTCATGATGATGATAATCATCAATATCATCATCAACATCATCATCATCCCACATCATCATCTTCATCATCATGTTCATCATCGTCATCATCATCATCTTCATCACCAAGATGACCATCATCACCATCATCATCATCTTCATCATCATAAGGCTATGGTCATCATCATCATCAAGATCATTATCATCATCAACATCATTATCATCATCATCATTGTGATTGTCGTCATCAACATCGTAATCATCATCATCATCATAATTAGCATCATCATCATCATCAAGAGCGTCATCATGATCATGATCATTATCATCACCATCATGACCCTCATCATCATTATCATAATCATCATAATCGTCATAATCATAATCAGGTACCATAATCATGATATGATAAAACTTATCATTATCATCACCTTCATCATCATCATCGTCATCGTCTTCATCACCAACATGACCATCATCACCAACGTCATCATATTCATCATCATCATCATCATCATCATCATTGTCATCCTCATGATGATGATAATATTCATCATCATAATCAACATCATCATCACCATCATCATCATCATAATCCTCATGATGATTATAATCATCATCATCATCATCATCAACATCATCATCACCATCATCATCATATTCACCATCGTCGTCTTCATCATCATAATCATCATTGTCATCGTCGTCATCCTCATCATCTTCATTTTCATCGTCGTCATCAACATCATAATCATAATCATCATCATCAACATCATCATCATCATCATTGTTGTTGTCATTGTCATCTTCATGATCATCAAAGGTAAGGGATGGGAGGAAGGTAACTATTTCACTTTATTTGGTTGATATTTTTAAATATCCCCAACTTTATGTGTTTTCACAAACCATCAAAAATAGGAATATTTTTGTTGCAAGAGAAGATAAGAATAATGGAGTAATATGATAACTTATAATAATTATAATAGTTTTTAAGATATTATTTTATAATATTATAATGGAAATCTTGAACTCGAACTTTTTGTGTAGCTAGGTTCTACCCTAGTTGTCACTAGCTCGACTCACATGCTCAACTTTTCAATAATCCTTCAAATCTATATTTTAATTTATCCAATATAGGGATGTGTCGTTATGTAGATGGTTCTTCCCTCATTACTGTGAAGGTTCATTATTTAAGTTAGGATGTTTTTTTTCCTCTTAGTTTTGCATCTCTGTATTGAACATATATTTGGGACCCATAGTTCTAGAAGTCAAGGAATTTATTAGATATAAGTATTTCAAGGATACAAAAATGTCCTTCCATTTTATTGGCTATATTCAACAATTTCCTTCTCATCACTTTTTGATTGAAATGTTTGCCAGTATTATGCAATTTTTTTCAAAAATGAATATTTGAAGTAAACTAAGTTTTAGTTATTCTTAATGTTGGTGAAAAGTTCATATCACTACCTATATGTGGATATGTGAAGAAATTAACCTTTCGAAAGACTACTATAGGACATGTTGTTAGAAGCCATTGACTATGTTGTTGTTAGAACATGATGATGATGAGGATAAGGAGGTTCATGATGATGATGAGGAGGGTCATGATTATGAAGACGATGATGATGACACTGATGGTGGTGATGATGATGATGATGATGATGATGATGATGATGAAGAGGACGACGACGACGACGATGATGATGATAATGATGATGATGAAGAGGATGATGATGATAATGATGAAGAGGGAAATGATGATGATGATGACGTTATGATGATGATGATGATCATCATCATTTCCATCATCATCATCATCACCATCGTCATCACCATTTCCATCATCATCATCATGATGACGATGATGGTGATGATGATGACGTTGATGAAGATTATGGTGATGATGATGACGTTGATGAAGATGATGGCGATCATCATTATTTCCATCATTATCATCATCACCACCATAATCATCATAATCATCTTGACATTTATGATGATCATAACGATGATGAAGACGATTATGGTGAAGATGACGATGATGATGACGATGACATTGATGATGAGGAGGAGGAGGAGGAGGAGCAGGAGGAGGGTCATGATGATGAGGAGGAGGTTCATGATGATGATGATGACGATGATGATGGTGATGATGAGGAAGAAAACGATGACCATCACCCACATCATCACCATCATCAATGCCATTACCATCATCATGATGATGAAGTTGACGATGACGACGACGACGATGACGATGATGATGATGATTATGAGGTTCATGATAATTAAGATGATGATGTTGAAGAAAACAATGAAAATGATGACAATGATGATGGTGATGGTGATTATGGTGATAATTTCCATCATCATCATCATCACCGTCATCATCACCATTACCATCATCATCATGATGAATACGATGACGACGACGACGACGATGATGATGATGATGATGAGGGTCATGATAATGAAGACCAGGATGTTGAAGATGACAACGAAAATGATGATGATGATTATGATGATGATGATGATGATGATCATGATCATGATCATTATGATGAAGATAATGATGATCAACACGATGATGATGATTAGGTTAGATTGTAGGGATTAGCTGAGATTATAGGGATTAGGGATCGTCGTCATCCTCATCAACATCATCATCAACATCATTTTCATCATCAACAACATCATCAACGTCATCATCATCATCGTCGTCGTCGTCGTCGTCGTCATCACATGGCGATCACCATATTCATCATCATCATCATCGTAGTCGTCGTCAACATCATCGTTTATGTTAACAATTTGGTATCATCATCATCACCATCTTCATCTTCATCATTTCATTGTAGGTATTAGGTGAGATCGCCATCATGATCATCATATTATAATAAAAAATACTATTCCTAAGTTAAAAATACATATAATAAAAAATACATATACCTAAGTTAAAAATACTATACCTAATAAAAAATACTATTATGGCAATACATATAATAAAATATACTATAATAATATTTTATTATATGGAAACACATATAATAATATACATATAATATAAAATACTATATAATAAAAAATACATAGTCTTTATAACATTGTCGTGACTCAAGTTTTGGATAGTTCTATGCAAGTTGGACATTTTTATCAATTTTGGAGTAGCTCAGGTGTATCATTTCACAGTGGCTCTGGTGTATCATTTCGACTAGCTCTGTTGTTTCCTTTTGCGGCTTTGGTGTATCATTTCGTGGCTCTAGTGTATCATTTTTATGCAATTTGGACTAGCTCTCGGTTTTGATTTGGAGCTCAAGTTTGACATTTGGAGCTGATGGCTCAGAATTAGAGCTCACGGTTGAGAATTGGAGCTCATAGTTTTGATTTCAAACTCATGGTTCACATTTGGAGCTCACAATTCATGTTTGGAGCTCACAGTTTCGATTTGGAGCTCATGGATTAATGGGTAAGAATCACCTCATTTTTTTGGGCATGCTATGATAGGGTTTTTTGGGCATGCTGTGATTTTTTGGGCATGCAATCGGTTTAGGGTTTTAGATTGGATGGGCATGCAACCGGTTCAGGGTTTTAGTTTTTTTGGGCATCTTGTGATGTTTGTAGTGTATTTGTGGGAAAACATCTACAACCAAATCAATTCCAATATGAAATTTTAGATGCCCTAGATTGCCACATTACATTAGGATAGATGGACAAGAGATGAGGTGTATTAATTATTTAGCCAATTGGTATAAATATCCATGCAATGGCCACTTACAAATAAGCTAAGGATCCATCCACACATCAACCAAAATAGATAGTTGAAGGCCACACCCACACTAGAGGACTTGAGCTGGTGTAGACACAAACAATTGCACAACAACAACATAAGGAATCCCCACATAAGGATCAATAGTAGGAAGAGAAACAAAATATTACAGGGCAAAAAAAGATGAAAAAATGGTTAATGCCCCCTTATATGGTAGCAATAACCTCATGACCAAAAACCCTCCTATAACAGTCCCAGTGACATCATTAAATCAAATAATTACTATGCAATTCATAGCAAGCTTGGTACAACATAAAGAATATCAATTTACACTCATGCAAGGGTGCTAATGTTTTTTAACATCATGTAGTACATCACTGCCAATGTGTAAGAAATAATTGAGATTGTGACCATGAACTTGAGCACTAATGTTGAACAAGATAACCTACAAGTAAGCAGTAGATCCCCCATTGTCACAATTATGCCAATGCCTCTCACCCTCATAAATCCAAAATCATCCCTTAAGCATTGTAATCATTAGTCATTAGTCAAGTGGCGAAGAACAAGTTGGTGAGACAAAATTTAAATTCATGCAACAAAATAGGGCACATATTGCTACAAGCAGAAAACGATCTAATGTAGATAAAGGTTAAAAAAATCAACTCCAACTATAGCTAGATGAAAAAATCATGGAATTATACAACATGTAATGAGAGAAGGCCAACCTCAAAGACCATGTTGAAATAATCAATGACTGAATCATTTAAAACGTGGCAATTCCATTTATTTAAAAGGCAATTTTTTGGAGGTGACCTATAAAATGGGTACCTTGTTTATACAAGAAGTGGAGGATCTTGAGTGCAGAAAAGGAAACCATTTTTGACATGAGGGAAAGCCAACAAGTTTCGTTTGGTCTTATTAGGTCCTTAATTTTTAATTTTTAAAATAACATTTGTTTGGATTAGGTGGTGAGAGATGGAAGCCATTTGGTTAGTGAAGGAGAGGAGATAACAGGCAGTCCACCAAGCCAAACAGTGAAGAAAGAGATTGGAAATATATGGTTTTGAATGGAAGTCCCCACCCTTTAAAGAGGATATATTTTGTAAAGGTTTAGGCCTGGAAAAGGGTTGTTTGTATTGTTATTAATGATGTTGTTATAGTTTATAGCTAGTAGAATATGGTTAAACAGTAGAAGGATGTTTTAGTTGCTTGAATTGTAAGGATTTTGGGATAATAGTGGATAGTCATTCATGTAATATGATATGTACTAGACTTGTTATATTTATGTTCTGAGGATGTATTGGATTGTGACGAATATTAATGGAATGAGATGCCCATTCCAAATATTTGGTTTGTTCCTTTTATATGCAAACAATGTGTTGTTTTTTTATTCCACAACTATGCTAATAAATGAATTCTTATTTAGTATAGTTGTGTCACATTCGGTAGTAGAAGGTACTAATAATTATGACGGCTCATTTGTTCATGGTGGTATGGGAATGAGTTTCACTTGAATGAATGGGGACTTGCATAAGTAAATAAAGGAACCCTATATGGTGGACCAAACGTTCGTCATGATGTCCATGTTGCATTAGATTCATATAGAATTTAGTGTCATGTGATGCTTTGGGTTAGACCTTCCCCTCTCTATGCATTGAATATGCCAATTCTTGGACTATAATAGACCACCTTTGTTGGACACTAATGCAAATGCATGTATGAGTTTGAGCCAACCTTTATAGCCAAAAACTAGTTTTAAGTCTCAATTTATAAATATGGAAATATGGAAAGATAAGGATGACAATACATAGAATTTTGAGTTTGAATCACTCAATTTCTCCAAGAAATGAGAATTGGGTGTACATTTTAATGAAGCAAGACAATATTGGTTAATTTTAGTAATGTAGACTCACAATAAGCACTCTAAAATACACTCTACTAGAGTTACCCACCTCATGTACATTTAAAGCATAATAAAAAATAGAAGTGGGGAGGGTTGAGCCCCCAAACCAAGAGAAAAAGGAAAAATGCAAAAGTTGTTGACTTCGAAGATTTGATATGGGAAAATGGAGGTGAAGTTTGAAAATTCTAAAATATGGGTTTTCTTGGTAACATGAAAATATACTATAGTTGACTCTCACATTTTCTAATAGACACATATACTAATTTCGGCATGAATTTTTTTGATCCCTTTCATGCAAAATGTGCATCATGTTTAATAAACCCTTCGAAGATGAAGGGTTTAATTTGAACTCTTGGGTGAATCTTGCCAAAAAATTCTACTTTAGGGACAATGACTGTTAATTTTAGATGAAAAGTATTTCCCACGCAATAAGGACACCAACATACTCCATGCTCTTTCCTAAATACATACGAGGAGATGAGTGTTATTGTTAGGAACCCTCTTTCAGAACAATTTTAAAGTGATCTTCAATCTTTTGAGGTTGGTAAGGCCTAATATTTTAGATTTGAACTCTTTTAAAGCCTTCTTCAACTGGTTGATCAGTATCATTACTGCAACTAAGAGGCATCCAAAATTAATGTACAGGGGGCATGTTCAAGATACAGTGGAGAGAATATTCTCTAAATTTCTAGGTTATGCAATACAGAGTAGCAGTGAAAAGGTTAAAACACCCACTCTACAGGATCTCCAAGAACTAACATCATTATTTGTCCATTACTATAAAGGATATGTACTAGAATATTTGCATGGACTTGTTGATTTCACCGTTAAGTTGAACCTAAATGATAAATAGACAGGAGCACTAAGCAAGCTCCAACACTTTGTATGAAATCGAATGAGTAAAGATATAATGTCTGCAGCGGTCTGCATACATCCTTCACTTGAAGGAGAGAATCCTTCGTGATGGTTGGAGCCTGATATGATTAATATTGTGATTAGTCTTATCGATATTAATGTAGATCCAAACAATGGAGTGAAAACAAAGTTTGTACTTGACATTTTGTCCCTCTGTGAGACAAACAAAGAAAAATTATTAGTTTCCAATCAGTAGCTTCCTCCTCTAACTCTATTAGAAAAAATGCTCGTGGTGAAGAAAAATTGGAGCAAAGGTTCTGAAATATTAAGACTAGATGGTAACACTCATGTAGAACTCAGGGAAAATATTGTTGAACAATTCAACTAGGCTTCAGATTCAAAGGTTATTTTTGTGTCTATTAGGGCATGTGGAGAGAAAATTTTCCTCATAGGTTCTAATAGGTTTATCATCTTGGAAACTGCTTGGAATCCATCAATTGCTACACAGGAAATCAGTAGGGATTACAGAATTGGTCAGAAAAGGAAGGTATTTTCATATCGGTTAGCTACTATAGGCACTTTGGAAGAAGATATTAACCAATATTCTTTGAAAAAGGAACTCATGTCAAAGATGCTTTTTGAGGGAAGTGACCAACATAACAACTTCGTATCACTTCTATCCTAAGTAAATGTAGATGAATGCGAAGATATCTTATTTCAATGAGATAGTCCATTAAAGGAGAACCTCCAGTCCCTGTACATATATATATTAGCATAAATTGCAGTGTTATATTTGTTCAATATGCATAACATTTTGTCTCAAGCTTGACAATGTTGAAAGGCCAAATTCCAATGGGCACAAGCATAGATATGAATTTTGTGAATGGAAAAGGGGCATTTGGAACTCCTCTGAATTAAGTTTGTGTAGTGTTTGTTGTTATGGATTAGAGAGACCTATGAATTGGCTCCTTGAATGTAATGAGGAGCAAGAGCATTAGACATATACTCAATAAATATGCAAATATTATTGTTGAAAGGGGGTTAGGCTAGTACTAAGAACACCTGCAAAGCCAAATACACAACCACCATAATCGCTCCAACATTCTACATGTCATCATACTTACTATATGTGATGTATGTTTCTAACATATTTCCATAGACATGAAAGCATTGGTGACCAAGCATAGTGCCCATCCATGTATATTGTCAAATCCTTTAGGAACACACATTTATAATACATTATATAAATATTTGTCAGCATACCATAGTGCCCATGTATAACATGATATTTTGTGAGCCTACCCAACACATGTTAGGAAAAGGAATTTCAAGCAATAAGTGAGAATGGAGACTTGTATGTAACTAAAATAGGGGCATACATTAGAATTTTTAGGGCTACCAAATGCCCACGCCTATTACCCAAACTCATTCTTGACAATTTTCTTCTTTAGGAAGTAGGAAACTTTTACAAATAATTCTTAAATTAACATATTGTTTCTCCAAACAAGTTTCTGCATTAACAAATAATTCTTCATTTGGAAATTCATATCAAATACATGAACAAATTGATAGATTAGGTGGCTGAAAAATATCTATGAGTTGGGCTCAAAAACTTGTTCCAAGTCCTTGCAAAAATATGCTTTAAGAAGATAGAAGCACTATAAAATTATGTCCCAATACTACCTTAAAAACTAGATGATATGGTTGAAATAGATCTATAATAATATGTTCAAAGTGATGACCAAAATCAATATTGAAAATGGGCTTATACTCTTTTATGCTTGGTTTCTCTATAGGTTCCAAATATTTAGGTTCCTCATTAGATGATTCACTATATGAATCATATATGGGGTTCCCAAAACTATTATTATTGATTTAAAATGTAACATCCACCTCTTCATGAAATGGATAAATGCATGCATTTTTCATGTCATCATCAAACAAGGGTTTTCCTACAAAATATTCCTCATTATAATATCAACAATATGGACCATCTAATTCAGATTCTTGGGATTAGGTAATATAGTAGGAGAATGGGTTCTTTCATAAATAGGACCTTCTTCAAAGGAATCTTAATGGATTTTTTCAAGGGCTTGATTTTGTGGAGGGTAAATTGGATCCTAAATAGATTCCTCATCAAGAATAAGATCCCATATCTTGTATAAAAACTTGAGAATATTTACAATTGAGTATACAACCTTGCTAGGAATCCATATATACCAATTTCTTATGTCACATTTTTTAAAGTTAAGATATATATTGAACATATTCATCTTAATATCCTTAGGGCCACATTCAACCTTGGAAGAGATTCAATATGTAATTCAACATGAAACCTAGAAGAATCCTATTTCCCATGGAATTTCGGAATGCAATCCTCCCAACTATCATTATGAAATTGATTAGGATACCCAAAGATGTCCAATAAAACCATTAGACTTAATCAATTGTGCATTCATTTCTATTCAAAAAATGTCATATTTTCTTTTCTTTAATTAGGGTAACAAATATGAAAATGCACATGAGCATAATTCAAACCAATATCAAACTACGTGGAGTTGTCATGTTCATAAAATAAGGATTTGACTGATTTGAAGAACTATGTTTATTATCTTGGATTGAAGGAGTTTCTCTAGTGGTTTGAATAACCTTATTTTCCACTCTATCATATTTCTTGGGTTTGGGATTGAAGGGCATAAGTGTTTATATGATCCTCTTTTGGAGTATCATTTAGGAAAAAAATACCCCGATGGAATTTCTATGTGAGTTTCTTAGAAACCATGGAATTTTAAGGAAATCTCACCAAAAGTTTCTAAGTGTTGTCACAATTATTTGGTTATAAACACTTCCCCCTAACAATAGCAGCAAAATGTTACAACTCAATTTAAGGCCTAAGTGGAAAAGTACTAATCCACTAGTGCTAGATATTGTGACGTCAAATGAGAAATACCATCGTTACCCGAGTATTTTTCAATTCCACTTTTTAGGCCACCTCTCAAGGACAAGGGAGGCTTCCATATGGGGTAATTGGATTTGAGGTCCAAGAGAGCAAGGGGGGGAATATTTTGACTATGTGAATTTACAATTTAAATAAGATGTCCCCACTTGAGTTTCGTTAGTGGGTTATTTACGAAACTACATCTAGAACATCAAATATCATCCCAAAATGTGATTTCATAAACAAGAACCCATTGGAAGGAGGCTATGAGCCCCTGATTTTTATCTGTATTCACAGAAAAGATGGGTGTAGGGTCCACAAAAAACACGTTGATCACTTCTAAATTTCTACAGAGTGCAAATCCATACCCTTGCACATAATGATTATTGTAGTCTTGAATAACATGCTATCTAAAGTCTCTTTTTTTATTTGAATTATATTTTATGGCAAGCCAGTGAAGCAATTGTTGTAGATGCAAGAGGAGCTACTAGAGGGATAGGAATAATATGGAATCCGAGGGAGGTGGTCCTTACAGAATTTATTGCCTTGTGTTTTTCCCTTTCGGCATCCTTTCAGGTAATGGGTACATGCACATGGGGATTCATTTCCAACATTAATGGCCCATCCTGGGTCGATCAGATGTATAATTTTATGGACTCCCTGCGTACTCTAAGGATGAAGGTTGGGGTGCGTCCTTACATTTTAGGAGGGGAATTTAACCTGGTCATAAGCCTATATGAGAAAATAGGAGGAATACAAAAGTTAAACCCTATCAATGATCACTTTAATGAAGTCATTACAAGCCTCAATCTAGTGGATGTCAAAACGTCCAACGGTATCTACACCTGGAATAACAATAGAGCAGGGGACAGAAGCATCGCTTTCCCATTAGACTGATTTCTAGTCTCAAAGTCTATTATGATGGACGGGGGAGAAGTGACAGCCATAGTACTTCCCTCTCCTAGGTCGGATCATTAGCCAATAATTCTATATTAGGAGAGAATAGGGGTGAACCTTCAAAGACCATTTTGTTTTGAACAATTCTGGCTCCTTCACAATGAATTCCTGGAGAAAGTCAAGCAAGAGTACTCCCATGTATCAGTTCCAACCAAATCTCAAGATCCTAAAAGGATAAATCAAAATATGGAATATAGAATCATTTGGGAAAATATTCCAAGAGAAAAAATAATGAGACAGAAAGACTCGAGAGGTTCATGAGAAAGGCATGCAATAGGGAGTTACTGAGGAGGTGAGAAGTCGGGAGAAAATATTGCTCCAAGAATTTAGTTTAAGAGAGAAACAAGAGGATTTCCTCTGGAAATAGAAATCCAGAATGAGGTGGATTTAACAGGGAGAACGCAACACCAGGTTCTTCCACAAAGCATCCATCCAACATCGACATGGTAACCGTACTGAAAAGGGAGGATGGAACACTTGCATAAATCCTAGAAGAACTCGAAATTACCCTAAATATGTTTTTACTAACCTCATAGAGGATCCTGACCATGTTAGCAAAGAGGCCCATACCAAGGGCCTGCAGCATATACAAAGGGTCATCATTGAAGAACAAAAATGTATTCTCATAAATCTTATTGAGATGGAAGAAGTAGAAACAAGGATCAAACAAATGACTGATGATAAATCCCTGGGACCTGAAGGATTCAGGACAAACTTGTTTCACTCCTTTTTGGATTGGCTGAAGGAATAAGTGCGGGCTCTTGTCAAGGACTCAAGAAAGACAAGTAGCATTCTAAAAGCCCTCAATGCTACCTTCCGCACGCTCATTCCTAAATAAAATGGCAGGAAAGAAGTTGGAAAAATCAAACTGATTACTCTATTTAATGTCATCTATAATATTATTTCCAATGTCATAGACAACATGCTTAGACCCCTTCTCCTACTCCTCATATTCCCAAAACAGTCTAGTTTTGTTGAAGGGTGGAAAATATTGGATGGTATCATTCCGGTGCATGAAACCATTCACTCCGTAAAAATGGGAAAAACCACAGGCATGTTGCTGAAACTTGACCTCTCAAAATATTATGACAAACTAAACTGGAATTTCTTGGCAGGAATCCTCTAGACATTTAGATTTTCGGGCCAATGGACTATTAATTCTTGCACATGATCTAGGAACTAGGAATCAAAATCATCAAAGAATAATTAACAAATACTCATGAATTGGAAATAACTGGAATACCAATAGGTTTCCTCTCCGTATATTATATAAACAATAAAGGATTACAATACCATGCATGAGCAATGGCTTAACTCAATGAAGAATTCGAATACCTAAGGGAAAATTCGAATTCAATGAGTGAGTCTAGCTTAACTGAATCCTTGCCATGCAATCTCACTCAGTTAACCACTTGACCAAAACCCTAATTGACTCACCAAACCCTAACTGAAGTTGGAGTGCAATAAATGACTGAATCTCAACTAAAGGAGATCAAACACATGTCATAGCAATCCAATCATCAAGTGCTAGTACTGCATGACTCCAATAAACCCTGATGAGGTTAACTGAAGCTGAACTGACCATCAGAAGTTGGTGAAGGCGCCTTGTTCACTCCAGTTCATTAAAATAATCAATAAATAATCATTAAATAATATATTTAATGAATGGAGGCGCCTTAACTGACTATAACTGATTGGTTGAACTGAAAGTAACCCCCAGTTAGCAATTAGGTGCATGAATGTCACACAGATCACCCCTGAAGTGCTCCAGTTAGCCTCCTTGACTCTAGGAAAGGCTAAGTTAGCCTCCTTGACTGTAGGTATGCGTGGGAGTGACTGGGATGATGGTAATTAATGCTCCACTTATGTCAATTAAACTTAGGATAGTGGTTTAACTAGGCCAATTTGACCGAAGGAGTGAGTATGAAGGTAAATGTCTCCAAAACCCCCCCTTAAGCTATACTCAGGAAGAGTTAGAAAACATAGATGCATACAAATTCTAGGGCCATGGCAACAAAGGCCATAGGTCACCATGTATAATAAAGAAACTGAAACAATGCTCAAAACAAACTAAGTGAGGAAAAGAGGGAAAACCCAGTGGAAAAAAAACCCCCCTCAAGCTGAACACTGAAAGTAGTCTGGATCACCCTGATGAACTCACCCCCAACAGTGAACGGAGGTAAGTGAACTTATTTTCTGAAAATATCTTGGTGAAGATGTCTGGAGGAATCTTCCACTTTGGAAGAATAACAATGCACTCAACTGGATCAGAAATATAAACAGTTGTACGGTGAAAACTGGACCCATGTAGAGCAACTAAAATCATCTGAAGAGAGAGAAAAGGTTCTTGAGGATTTGAACCATGTGTGTAACACTCAAGAAACTGATATGTTTCAGCCTTGAACAACAAACCATGACTGGTAAAATCAGCCCCAAATCTTAGGAGCAAGTGTCCATGCAGATGCAGAATGTCTTCCTCTTTACTAGTTCTGTGAGGAGATGAGCTTGTGACCAAAGGTAGAGAATCCCTGGGACTATGGAGAGTGAATGCGTGAGCTCCATAATCTGATATATCTTCAGAAATATCTAATGATTCACAAAATAAAATATCAGCAACCTCACAGGAGGAAACTAACACCAAATCCCCATCAGCAAATTTGAAGAAGAACTGCGGTACTTGATTTTTCACACCGGAATTGGTGAGAGCAGCTACAAGCATGACTGAAAGCTCTTGAATTTTAAAATATGAAAAAAATAATATCAGATCAGAATGTAAATAAGATATAAATAAGTTCACAACAGATCCAAAATTGTGAAATGAAATCAAATCCCCAGCAGCGGTTTTGAAGGAGACTTGCGGTACTTGTTTCTTCACACCGTTGATGAGAACAGCTACAAGCAGTACTGAAGGTTTATGAACCTGAAATTTTGAACCAAGAAATATCAGATCAGATCCAAATAATATCATATCAGATCCAATAAGGTTCATATCAGATTCAAAATTATGGTCAACCGAGATGGTGGATGCACAGTTTTCTTCTTCTTCAAAATTCTGAATTTTGGTGCATGCAATCCTGCAGGAATTTGCTGGAAGATCTAGATCATGGGGAGCGAACGGATCACTCTGGTAATCTGATATTTCTTCCAAAATATCCAAGGCATCACATATTTTCACACCAGCAGCAACATTAGCGGAAGAAAAATCAAATTTCTCTTTACTTTCGGAAGCAATTACTGGTAAATTTTGCACAGAATTCAAAGGAAAATCACCGGTGAATGTTTGCATGGAAGTGCAGCAGCATTTTTCTTCAATATCAGAGATTTGAATTTCTTCTTCCATTTCAGCAATATGAGAAGATGAGATATCAGAGATCTCATGAACTTCCGAAGCATCAGGAGAAGGAGTCACTTCATGGAGACTTTCTTCAATTCGAATTGAATGTGTAGAAGATTCTGCTTCATCTTCATCTTGAACAACTTCATCAGAGAGAGTAGTCACCGTGAATTTTGAGTGAAGAACTCTTGTGGTGCTGGCTGCAATCTCCAAATTACTATTATGATCCTCATTGTTCTTGCCAAAGGTTTTGTCCAATCTTGTCCAGAGATCCTTTGGGTGTTCAGCAAAATAAAAAACAAAGTACAAGTCATCATCAAGGGCCAGAGCTATTGATCCAAAAGCTCTGTCAATGTCATTTAGCCATTCATTCTCATTCTCATAAGACTCTCTTCCAATTCCAATAGACACCTCATAGAGACCTCGTCTCTTGAGATATGCAATCATCTTCAACTTCCATTCCGAATAGCTTGTGAATGGGGTGAGAGGAGGGATTGATGAGTCCATTCGAAGTTGTGCCTATTAAAACCTGCAAATAAAAAAAAAAGGGCATCGTAAGGTCGGACAGACTACACATTCTAGGCTTTCATCACACCCAGCATAGTTAATAAAGCAAGCTTGATCAACAAGTTCTTTACTTGGGATATTGAGTGGTAAGCCTTGGCTTCTGGTGCAGTGCTGGATTCTTGAGCTATTGCTCAAATTTCATGGAGAAATCTGTCAAAAATCTTGTTCTTGAGAGATTGTTCTTTGTCCCGCCGCATGCTCTGATACCATATTAATTCTTGCACATGATCTAGGAACTAGGAATCAAAATCATCAAAGAATAATTAACAAATACTCATGAATTGGAAATAACTGGAATACCAATAGGTTTCCTCTCTGTATATTATATAAACAATAAAGGATTACAATACCATGCATGAGCAATGGCTTAACTCAATGAAGAATTTGAATACCTAAGGGACAATTCGAATTCAATGAGTGAGTCTAGCTTAAATGACTCCTTGCCATGCAATCTCACTCAGTTAACCACTTGACCAAAACCCTAATTGACTCACCAAACCCTAACTGAAGTTGGAGTGCAATAAATGACTGAATCTCAATTGAAGGAGATCAAACACATGTCATAGCAATCCAATCATCAAGTGCTAGTACTGCATAACTCCAATAAACCCTCATGAGGTTAACTGAAGCTGAACTGACCATCAGAAGTTGGTGAAGGCGCCTTGTTCACTCCAGTTCATTAAAATAATAATAAATAATCATTAAATAATCATTAAATAATATATTTAATGAATGGAGGCGCCTTAACTGACTGTAACTGATTGGTTGAACTGAAAGTAACCCCCAGTTACCAATTAGGTGCATGAATGTCACACAGATCACCCCTGAAGTGCTCCAATTAGCCTCCTTGACTCTAGGAAAGGCTAAGTTAGCCTCCTTGACTGTAGGTAGGCGTGGGAGTGACTGGGATGATGGTAATTAATGCTCCACTTATGTCAATTAAACTTAGGATAGTGGTTTAACTAGGCCAATTTGACCGAAGGAGTGAGTATGAAGGTAAATGTCTCCAACATGGACTGAGTGGGTGATAAATCTAGTCTCCTCAACATTTTTTTCAATTCTAGTTAACGAGAATCCCACATATCTCTTCCATGCTTCGAGGGGGATACAGAAAGGGGACCCCTTATCTCCTTTCCAGTTCATAATCATTGCAAAAGGACTAGGCCAAATGCTGAACGACCTACGAAGTAAGAACAATATTAGAGGGATCAACCTTAGTGAAGAGTTTGAACCACATACCCATTCGGGTAGAAAATGTGAAGTTGGGAAACAATTATATGACAAATGAAGTAAAAAAAAAAAAAGAGGCCGCACACATGAAAACGTGAAAAAAAGTCAACCTCAAACTCTAGGCCGAGAGTTTAAAAACATTTAGGTTGAGAGTTTGTGACAGTTCAAACTCTCGACCAAGAGTTTAATAAAGCTCTAGGACAAGAGTTTGAACCAATGACTGCACAGTATTAAAAAACAAATCTAGGATGAGAGTTTGAACTAAAGTCTCGGTCGAGAGTTTGAAGATATTTTTTCAGCCGAGAATTCATGGTCAACAAAACTTGCGAAAATATATGGCATCTTTCTGGAGCCTGCAACTTCAGCAAGCCCAAACCCCTATAAATTTTAAAGATTATTTGTCAGAATTGGTAGCAATGGATTCATCTCTGAATCTAGTTTCTAATAATATAAAAATTGTTTCATTTCAATTTGAATTCTATTTATTAATAATTTTTTTCTAAACCTTATCCCTTAAGAATTTTGTTATTATGAAAATCACCCAAAATGAAAATTCAATATCATAACAAAGAAAACACCAAAAATTTTGAAATCTTTACAGAGATCATAATTGAATTGTCCTATTCAAAAGGGTACTATTATTTTTTCCAATAAGTGTCACAGTAAAACTAAAATTGAATCTCACCAACATGTGTCAATAATGCACCATTTTTTGAACTTATGTTGTTTTGATAAATAATAAAAAATAGTTTCGAAGTCCAAAAAACCTAAAAATATAGTCCATGCACAAGTTCAATCTATGTATATTATGAGTATAAATTTTGTTTCCCTAAAATGAATAACTATCTCTAAGAAAAATGTTGGGCACACAAATCACTCATTATTCATACTTAAAATTTTAAAGTATATGTCATTGGTGCCCATCAAATTTTCCCCACTATATGTTGATAATTGTTTTTAAAAAAATATGAGTACATAGCTAATTCAACTCTCTAAAACTTGTGTGTTTACATCAAGGTGAAATTCCTAAGAGAGATATCATTTTGAAGGGGTTGAAGTTGAAAAACATAAAATTTTGCAATTTGTTTTGTCAGAAAACAAGAAAAATTATTTTCCAACTTCATGTTTTCATCCATTAACAATTTGTTGACGATACAATGTTGATGGGACCCTCTACTATATAGGAGGCCCATGGCTTAAAGAGGGCGATTGACACCTTTTTCGAGGCCAATGGGTTGGAAATAAACAATGAGAAGTCTTGTGTGTACTTCACGAATAATTTTAGGGGTGAAATTTAGCCCATGGGCTATTTTTAGGGGTTTTTCTCCAAAAAAGATTCGCCATTATGCATTTTTTGAAGCCTTATTTCACGCAATTTGGACAGGGTAAACTTTTTTCACCCTAAAAATCACCAAATTATTATTTAAACGATACAAAATCCTTGGGAATTAAAATATTTTTCAAAAAATATTGCCAAACATTTTATAGTTGGCATTTTAAGAATTGGTAATATTCACCAACATTTATACACTTTTAATTAGTATGGTTCCTTAAAATCATCCCCAGTGTACTTTTTCAACACCCTGAAAGTCACAAGGTGAAACATCCTCAGAATCCTGGAATTCTCGGAAGATGTGTTACTATCCAAATATCTGAGTGCTCCTTTAGTGGATTCCACTATAAAAAAAATCCCTTGGAAGTATTTTTTGGATAAACTCAAGAAAAATTTTGGCCAATGGACCGTTAGGGCTCTTAATCTCCCAAGCAGATTAATTCTGGTTAAGTCAATTCTTCAAGCCATGTCTCTCTAACTCTTCTCTATCCTGGTCATGCCCAAATTAGTGCTAAAACAAATTTGAATATCCAAATGACCTTTCTGTGGGGAGGAAATGAAGGACACATGAATTGGGCTCTCCTCGATTATAAAACTCTATGCAAACCAAGGGAATCCTTGGAGCTAAGACTCAGGGACCCGGTAAGTATAAACAGAGTCATGGGGGAAACAATATGGTGGAAATGGATTTCCTACTCAGAGGAACCATGGGGGAAGTTATGGCATGATATATATGCACCACAATGGTTGAAACAACAAGTCATCAAATTCAGGGAAGATCTACCAGGTTCAAGCATATGGAAGGCTCCCCAAGAAAATAGAGGGCTCATTCAATGACACAGCTTTTGGGAGGTCAGAGACGAGAATTAGACATCTTTTTCTAGGGATGCATGGAAACAAGATCCATGTTTATCCAACCAAGACAATATCCCATAATTACTCCACTATATTCAGAATATCCCACTGGAACAGGTGCAAGAATTTTGGGACCCCTTTTCAGCAGATACACATTTCAGGACCTCAAAACCAAAGCAATAGAGGAGAGCATGTGCCCCAGAGGACAACATTGAATAATTCTATGAGGAATTGTGCAACGGAAATATCCCAAAGGATGACGAACAGGACAACATCATATGGGGCTATTCCAATTCAGGAAACTTCAATATCAAAGAGGCGACATGACTGTTTGATGGAAACTCATAGAATGGAGAATGACAAGAAATTGCGCAAAATTTGGGGTGGGAGAATTTAGTTGGATACTTCTTAGAAAGCCTATCCTCACTTGGAACAATTTTGTAGAATCGCTAGATGATAGGACCATCAAGATGTAGAATCTGCAAATATGCTACTGAAACAGTCGATCATCTTCTCGACGAATTCTGTATGGCGTCCTCCCGTTGGGAGAAAGCAGTAGAAAAATTTTGGAAAAATTCAAGACACAAGGGACGTATAGATTTATAAATAGCCAATTGGCCTAACCAAGTCTTTAAAAATGAGATTTTGAATAGGGATTGGGAACTATTTCTAGGTTTCGTTGTTTCAAAAATATGGAAAACTCAAAACAGGAAAATAGTCGAAGACAATCTTCGCTATACAGAGGAGGTATGGGATCTGATTGAAATTCATATTAAGGAAACCCTAGCCCTAAACTGATGGACTCAAAAATTCAATGAAGCTAACATAGAAGAACGAAAAATTTTATATGATTGGGGTATTTACAATGTACCTAGAAACAACGAATACCTATGAGCCTTGAACACATCTCCTCGCAGCTTCGATTCATGTAAATTCGTGGCGACAGGATCCTTTAAAATGAATTTTGATGGAGCAGCCAAACATAACCCAAGAGTAGAAGGTTTTGGTGGGGTAATGATGAACTCAAACATAAAAAATCTTATCTTTTCCTAAGGAGGCATAGGCATAAGTGTTGACAATATGGCCAAATTGGAAGGACTTCTAAGTGGACTAAAATGGTCTATACAACAATAGTGGATGCCTCTGAGTATGGAGGGGGGATCCTTTGTCATCATATCCATTGCACAAAGAATATAACAAGGTTACTTGATATAGAAGGTTTAAAGGAACTAGAAATGGGAATGTCAAATTTCAGAGCTCAAGAGATTGTTAGTCGACAACCCAAACTTAAATTCTCCCATGTCAGGTGGAACAGGAATAATTTTGCAGATGAATTAGAAGAAAAAAGGGGTCGGAAAACAAACTTCTTTCCATGAATAATAGAGAGAGAATTCAGGCAAGTTCATTCTATGGAGAATATGTGATAATTTGGAGGAAAATGATCTTGGAAACCCACCAAGCGATCGAGAGGCTAAGTAGGGTGGACCTCCACGTCACGATGACAACACACGTAAGTAAGGATAGGTAATAACTTCCCATGAGGACACAATTCCTTGCATGCGAACACACCGCACTGTATTCTTCAAGCCATGTGGATGGCATGTGACTGAGACATATGTCTTGCTATCACTAGATCTCGAGGAAGGTGCAATGGTAGCTGAAAATGAGCGGCTAAAGAAGGAGCTAATGAGCCCATAGGTAATTTCCATTCCTTTCAACACGTATACTCATAATTTCAAAACAAATGGAGTGGGTAAGGAAACGGAAACCATAGCACATGACACGGTGGATAGATCCATCAGGGATGGTTCTGAATCTTTCCTTCTTTAAATGATCCTACCTCAGTCACCCTCAAGCCCATACAGAGCAAGTGGAGGTACTTTCCCATTAAAGAAAACTATTGGCCTTATCTTGAGCACTCGCCATCAAGCGGAATGTAGGGAGGAAGGTCGTATGACAGCAAATAAAATGGACAACCTTGTCCAAGATCATACACATGAGAAGGAAGGATATGAAGATCAAAATAAGATAAGGTAGTACATAGGTGTTAATGTTAAGGAAATGGAACACATGAAGGGAGGAGTCCACTCAGGCTCTATGAACATTCTGTACCTCCTTCAGATGCCTAGAAATTCCTTAAATACCCCCACCAAGGATGCAATGTTTGTGCCTTCTATTCATAACCTTGTGAATAGGAGATTGCAATCTGTTTGCATTTGTTCTTTGAGGGATCTGTTTAGGGGTTCAATGGAATTGCAATGGAGAGTTTGGGGCTTCCACGGCGTAAGTATGACAATTGAAGGTGAGGGTCGATCAAATGCTAGTTCCTTGCGGCAAGAGACGAATGCCTAGGAAGCTTTGGCTCCCTTATCTTTCATTTGGGGGTGAAATATATGGCTGAAACCCCATCTCCAATTGAAGCACAAATCACGAAAAAGGAAATTTCCCTACTTTGGGAATATGAAGCTCATCAGGGAATACCCCTCTCCCTCAATCCTTTTTAGGTTATGCGTATTCTACTCACGCGGGAAACTCAATCTAGGATGCAACTGTAACAAGGTATCACAGATGCACTCCATATGATCAGAGGTGGGAAGCAAGACAACATTGTGGGATTCCGCTTGGTGGAAATGATTACAGAGGAGTATACCAAGCATCCCAGGGAGATGGCTGGAGAGGAGCAGGCTCATCCTCTCCACAAACCCCGTAACCAATGATGGATGTTGTGCTTAACTATTTTTCCTTTTTCTAAGAGGGGTTTTTACTCTCCTCCATTCTTCAGTACAACCTTTTTGTTGGAAGCCTAATATGTTACTGTTATCATGTTTGATTCTTATGTTAATGGTCTAACTCTTATGGATTTTTAGTCTCTGTGTAGAATCGGGGACAGGGGCCAAAAGGCCAGCCTTTTGTGGGATCCTTTTTCAAAAGTGGGTCGGTTGTTAGGACAGAAACTGGAAGTATATGGACACTTATCTGATTACAATCCATCCATGCTTGGATTCTCCAGCTTGTCATGAATGCTTGATGTTGATGTTGATGTATTTGTAACTTTGGAATGTATTCACTTGTATATCTTATGTATTGTACCCTGATGTTTATTCCGGGAAGTATCTGTAATGTAATTGAGTCATGTCATGCCCCGATGTTTCGATCGGGAGATTCAATAATGTAAAAAAGTTAGGTAAAGTCATTGAGGTTATCCCTCCATTGTAGGTCGGGGAAATAGTCCCTACAATTGAGTTAAGGTTAACCCTCCTTGTTGATCGGAGGGAAAATTCCCCACAGTTGTGGGGCACTAGGTTTATTAGACTCTCGTAGAGATGTTGGCTGTGGTAATTAATTGTTAAGTGGGGCCGACTTGTTGGAGTGGACTTTAAGTGAACGAAAGAATATAAATAGAGAGTGAGCCTCTCTATTTATCATACACACTCTCTCACTGGGGTACATGAGTGAGATAAGAGAAGCTCTCTCATGTGAGAGAGAGAGAACAGCTATGGAGATCATTTTTTTTGTCTTTGGGTTTTATTGCTGCCATTTGTGCTCATTCTATCTCCGAGGAAGTTGCACGGTTTTCTCCTTTAAGATTTCCCCAAGAAAAATTCTTTGTGTGTCTTGTCTCTTGTGATTATTGTTGTGCATGTTATTCTCTCAGATAAGATCCTAAGATCATATTGCTTAAATGATAAAAATATAACATGGTATCAGAGATAACCTAAGAAGAAGGCATTGTGTAGCTGCAGAAGCTAGGGATTCTTACTTTTCGGTCTCTCTCCACAATGCATCAGCAAAAGAAGGCTAGGCTAACTCTCGATTGAAGGGCACATCTTTCTGTCGAAGCAGAATTTGATTTCGGGCATTTTCAATTTTTGGTCCGGGAAATTAGGGCTTTTTATAGAAGAGGAATTTTTTAGTAAGCCCGGCATAGGATTTCTCTCCTCATCAAAATTGAATTTTAGAGACTTGGGTTGAGATTTTTGGTTGGGTGAAACTCCGGGAAAGTCAAAACTTAGTTTGACCCAAGGCCTGAAAAACCCTAAAATACTGAAACTGACAATTTTGGTAGATTCGATATATCTCAAGATTGGAGAAGGATCAGGTGTAAAAAATTTCATATGTCGATTATAAATTCCTGATGTAGAATCTGTCCAAGTTTCAGCCTCAAATTCTCTATATTCTAGGATATATTATTCTTCCAAATTAGGGTTCCAGCCTCTCTGAGGATTCCTCCCCAAATAGGACACCTAGGGAGAATGGATATATCTTGGGATACAAAGGTCCAAATGAAATTTATTAATATGTTCCAGAAATGGCATGGACTTTAATTTCTATGTTAAAAGTTTCAGACCCCAAAGATGAAAGAGTGACACATGGCAATATGTACAACCTTGCTAATCTGAACAGGCCTGAAACAAGTCACCTTGGGAAAACACTCATAAGTCCCAATTGGTGAAACCCATTCTAATAAAACCTATGATGTTGGAACAAGGACAAAAGAGGCTACCTCAGTACGAAATTTCAGACACCTAGTAGTAGTACATTCAGATATTTTCATAGAAACAATATCAGGCATTTCTATTGAAGAAATTGGTAAACTAGGGCTTCCTCTTCTGGGAGCTTCCCTCCATTGTTTTCAAAAAAGGAGTACATTGGAAAGATATCCTTGAAGATGTCTATATTTATATCCAATCAGATCTGAAGCATTCCAATTTTTGAAAATTAGGGTTTCTCTGACAAACCCTAGATCATCCAGCTCTGAAACTAGGATGGATACCTCAAATCGGTAAGATCTAATCTTTTGCTATTTACATTTGCTGTTCTCATTTCTAAATGACTAGTCACACTAGCTTGATGACAAGTTTGGTGAAACTGAAAAATTCCATGCATGGAAGTATTGGATCTCATTGGTAATTGAAGAAAATGAATTGGACACCTACATAAATGGAGAGGTTACAGTTCCAAAGGGAGAGGAGGATAAAATCCTTACACAAGAAGAACTTGGTCAAGGCCAAGAAGATCATTGCTGATCCAATCACGGATCACCTTATACCACAAGTGTCTTCCCTAAAGACACTGAAAGAGATGTCTGATTCTTTACCAAGATATTTGAAGGAAAGAACATAAATCGAAAGATGACATTGAGAAAACAGTTGAAGAATGTGAAGATCCAGAATGCAAAGACCATACAATCATACTTTGAAAGGGTCTCTCAAATAAAAGAACAACTTGAAGTGGTAGAAGAAGAAGTGGAGAATGAAGAAGTTGTGATAACCACCTTGAATGGCCTCCCAGGATCATCAGATTCATTCATTCGAGGAATGTGTGCTAGAAGGAAGTGATTACTTTCAAGAGACTCTGGGAAGAGTACACACAAGATGAAGCTCAACTCATAATAAGAGAAGAGAAGATGGAAGCAACTAAAGATCAAGCTCTCACCATCCAAAGAAGATCCCTCAAGCATAGAGGAATACGAAGGACTCAACTCTTGAATAACCTCTTATCCATCTTATCATTTGGATAAGAAGTGATGAATGAAGAATATGATGAAGCTAAAGTCTCAAGAAGGAGTATACCCATGAAACAAATAAAGATAAGTTTTCAATTGCCATTTCATGATATTGTTTTCTTATGCATTTGTTTATATTCAGTTGATGTATTATGCATGATATAATGTTTGCATTAATGACAGAAGACTACTAATATGCATGTGATGGGTAAGTAGCTCATGGTTCTATACAACTATCCATTGCTACTTATCTAGAGTGAAACCGCTTTGCTGACATAATGGATTAGTGCACAATCTCAATGTTGTCCTGGTAGAGATGGAAGGCATCTAGAAAGTTTCTATGAGATATGGATGAATTTTGTATTGGCTAAAATAGTTGCATGATCATATATCTTGATGCAAAATCATTTTTATTTATGAATATACCTTATGAAATGTTTCTAACCATACAACTAATGCATTTAACTTGTAGGAAAAATCGTGTACAATCACCTACAAGAAAAGAAGGACGAGACTTGTTCCGAAGAACAAGTGATGACAGTTCAAGAAATAATCCAAGAATGAAGAATAATATGATGAATACAACGACATCATTGATGCAGAACCTTCCAGCTATGAATAAGTATCCAATAAGAAATGGAAGGAGAATACTAGTTCAAGAAGAATGATGTCTAGGATGCAATATCGAAGACCTGAAGGGAAGTCCATAGTATCTTCCATATGGATCTACAAGATCCAACATGCAGTAGATGACAACATTGTGGGATACAAGGCAAGATTCGTAGCATGAGGCTTCTCACAGAAATAAGGCATAGACTGCAAAGAGACATTTGCAGCCAGTGGGATTTAAGACACATGACAAAAAGAATCATGTGTGTAAATGAAAAAAGTCCTTTTACGAGCTTAGAAGACATCCATGGGATAACATATACATCAGGATCTTGAATATCACCCAGAGTGATGAAGATATTAATGTTTTCTACAAGGTTGAAGATGAAATCCTATAGAGGATGACAAGCTCACAGATGGGTGCGACAAGAACTTTTGAAAAGGTTCAAGATAGAGGATCTTGGTATCCAATGACCCTAGATGGATACATAGAATATTAGTAGGAGAGGAATCTACTTGTCACTCCGGTATAGAATGTTGCAGTGCATAGAGTACGAAAGGAGGAGGGAGAATAATGCTCCGGTTTAGAGGGAGTGACTGCAAAAGATCCTGAGGTTCGACATGGTACGATAGGATGGATAGATTACTGATGACTCTAGGCTTTATCTTTGCTTCAAGGTTGAAGGCAGAAGACCAGTGATGCTCCTGTTATATTTTGATGAATTGTTCCTAATAGGAAAACAGGAACTTGTTAGAGATGCAAGAAGGATACTTGCTGTCGAGTTCAAGATGAAGGATCTGGATATGACGCACTACTTTCCAGGCATGGAGGTGTGGCAGAATGCGGATGGAATCTCCTTGGGACAAGGGAAGTATTTAGTAGATATCCTAAAGAGGTTCGGGATGATGGACTCCAAGGCCATGACTACACCTATGCCATCGAACATGAAGCTATTGAGTGATGCTTCATCGGAGTCTGTTGATGCCACGATGTATCGTCGAATGATTTGTTCCTTGATGTACATGACGAATACAAGGCCAGATATTTTCTTTGTTGTGAACACATTGAGACATGCTCACTTGATGGTTGCAAAGCATGCTATGAGGTACCTGAAGGGTATAGTTGAGTATGGGATCAAGTATGATACGAATATGAAGATTAACCTGGAGGGTTATGTGGATTTGGATTGGGCGGGCAGTGCCATTGATAGGAAGAGCACTTCTTGGTGTAGCAGGAAGCAATCCTGTGTGGCACTGAGTACAGCTGAGGCAAAATATGTTGCCACTTGCTAATTGGGAGGCAGTATGTTTCTTTTGAAAACTACTATTTGATTTGGTTTATCTAACTTGCATTTTTTTATGATGCAGAGGGGAGCAGTGAAGCTCTAGTATGTGATCCATACTGAGATCTCTCGAAAGAGGGATTTCTAGCATATCCAATGAGATAGGTTTTCTGAGCATAAATCCTAGTGAAGCTCGTAGGTTGCTCAGACATAATCGGTCCTGTAGGTTTTCCTTGGATGTAATCAATCCTGGCAAAGCTTGCAGGTTATCCTTGGACATAATCAGCCCTGATGTGATTCGATGCTAGAAATGGCCAGAGTGAATTTTGAGTACTTCACGGAGAATCTTAGTGTTCTCAAGATCGAGGTTCCCTCCAAAGCGAATTGATGTGTCTGTTGGCCTTTCTGACATGGTGGAAGGCTAAGCTTCACATGGTCAGATGTAAGTGTAGATATGCTCTGATGTGATTGTGGGTTGTGTTACCACATGATCAGTGTAGAGACATTCTAATGTGATTGTGGGATGTGTTCCCACATTATCAGTGTAGATCCATTCTGATGTGATTGAGGGATGTGTTCCCATGTGATCAGATATAAGTGCAGAGCCATTCTGATGTGAATGCGAGAGGTGTTCCCACATGATCAAATGTAAGTGTAGATCCTTTCTAACAAGATGAGTTCAGATGTAAGTGCAACACCTTTCTGACAATATGAGTTTGGATGTAAGTACATATCCTTACTAACAAGATGAGGTCAGATAAGATGAGGTCGGATGTAAGTGTGGTGCCTTTTTAACAAGATGAGATCGGATGTAAGTGCAGATCCTTTCTAATAAGATGAGGTTAGATGTGAGTGTTGGGAATTTTTGGCATGGGTTTTGGATGTGTTCTCTCCATGGCCAGATGTGAGTGTTGGGCTTGCCTATCTGACATGGTTCTTGGATGTGTTCCTCCCATGGTCAGATGTAAGTGTTGGGAGGGCCTTTCTGACATGGTTCATTCCATGGTCAGATATAAGTGCTGAGGACGTTGAAGAACTACCTGGAGGCTAGGCTTACAACCAGCATGAAAAAGTGTTGGCTTTGTAGAACTTCCTATGACGAGAAGAATTAAGAGATAGCACCATTTGATTGAGATAGCGGAAGCAATGATGTTGATGATGATCTAGTGATGATCCATCTTTGATGATGATCCAGATAAAGTGATGATCCAGTGATGATCCAAATGAAGTGATGAGCCAGAATTGATGATGATCCAATGATTCTCTAGATCAAGTGATGATCCAGACTTGATGATAATCTAGTGACGATCAAGATCAAGTGATGATCCAGTGATGCTCCAGATCAAGTGATGATCCAGACTCGATAATGATCCAGTGATGATCCAAACTTGATGAAGATGACTTGGCAATGAAGATGACTTGAAGGTGACGATGAATTGAATATGAAGATGAATTGAAGATGAAGATGACTTAATGATGATCCATATGATACAAATAAGAATACTTGTGTGGATAAATTGTGTCAAGAGAATACCTTCCTAGTTAAGAGGGAGTGTTGATGTATTTGTAACTTCGGAATGTATTCACTTGTATATCTTATGTATTGTACCCTGATGTTTATTCTGGGAAGTATCTGTAATGTAATTGAGTCATGTCATGCCCCGATGTTCTGATCAGGAGATTCAATAATGTAAACAAGTCATGTAAAGTCATTGAGGTTAACCCTACATTGTATGTCGGGGCAATAGTCCCCGCAGTTGATTTAAGGTTAACCCTCCTTATTGATCGGAGGGAAAAGTCCCCACTAAGTTGTGGGGCCCTAGGGTTATTAGACTCTCATAGAGATGTTGGCCCTGGTAAGTAATTGTTAAGTGGAGCCAACTTGTTGGAGTGGAATTTAAGTGAACAAAAGAATATAAATAGAGAGTGAGCCTCTCTAATTATCATACACATAGACACCCACTGGGGCGCATGAGTGAGAGAGGAGAATATCTCTCAAGTGAGAGAGAGAGAGAACAGCTATGGCGATCATATTTTCTATATTTGGGTTTTACTGCTACCATTGGTGCTCATTCTATCTCTAAGGAAGTTGGGGGGTTTTCTCCTTTTTGATTTCCCTGAGGAAAATTCTTTGTCTCTTGTCTCTTGTGATTATTGATGTGCATTTTATTCTCTTAGATAAGATCCTAAGATCATAGTGCTTAAATGATAAAAATCTAACACTTGTACCACCATTTTTGTACTGTATTAGCTTTTAAGTAATATAAGGATACTCTACTTACTGATAAAAAAGGATTTGTAGTGATTTATCTTGTCCATTTTTATTGAATCTATAGACGCTTGCTTAATTTCTTTTCTCACATCTTTACACTCTTGATCATACCAAGGGTTGCTTCTCATATTGTTCGTTTTAGTCAAGACTTCAATAGAGAACTTATTAATGGACGTCGAGAGGGTTGTGTCAATTCATTCAGATGTATTTGTTCCAATCATCCTCCACATATTTGATTGGTTATGAATATTATGTTACATTTATTGATGAATATTCAAGAAATACATGGATATATTTCTTTAAAATAGAGGGTGAAGGATTTGGAAAATTCAAGGAATTCAAAGCCTTGATAGAGAATCATTCAAAAAGAAGAATCAAGGCACTTAGAATAGACAATGGTGGAGAATATACTTTAAGAGAGTTTGAATCCTTTTGTAAAGTATCTTGAATCAAGAGGGAACTGACAACTCCGTACCATCCTCAACAGAATGATGTTGCGGAAAGAGAGAAAATGACCATTATGGAAGTAGTGAAGACAATGATACATGATAAAGATCTTCCAATGCATATATGGGATCAAGCAGCAAGAACAAAGAGTTATGTACATAATAGATTATCCCATAGTTCCCTTGGATTCAAAACTCTAGAATAAGTCTCCAAAGCCTTCAGAATATACATTCCAGGATTCTGTCACATGGATATTAGTAGAGATGTAACATTTGACAAAGAAGAATCTCTCAAGAGATATAGAAAGGGCCAACATGAAGAAGTATATGAAGAAGATGCACCTCCCAAAAATATAGAATTTGCTCCCTCCCCTAAAGAAAAAACATTAGAGGACCATGATATGCTATAACCTTAAGAACCTCCTACTGTGAATATATCACGAAAGAGAAATCATACTTGGGTAAAAGAAACTATACAAGAAGTAGAGAAGTATAGATATCTAATAGGATCCACAAAAGAAAGAAAGAATCCAAAAGCATTTTCTAGTTATGTGGCTTTAATGTGTGATCTGCTGGATCAAGAACCTACCAATTATGAAGAAATTGTCCAGAAGAAAGAATGGATAGAAGAAATGATAGAAGAATACCAATCTATAATGAATAATGATGTTTGGGATATAGTTCCCAAACTAGAAGGAAAAAGTATAGTACCTTCAAAGTGGATCTACAAGATAAATCATGGATCTGACGAAATTATTGAGAAATATAAAGCAAGGTTTGTGGCTATAAGATTCTCTTAGAAAGAGGGAATTGATTATGAAGAGACATTTGTGCCACTAGCAAGGTACACTTCCATTAGAACCATCATGGCACTTGCATCCATGATGAAGTGGAATTTACACCACATGGATGTGAAAACAACATTCCTAAAAGGTGTTATTGAGGAAGAAGTGTACTTAGAACAACCACAAGGATTTGAATTTGAAGACAGGTGAGATCACGTATGTAAGTTGAAGAAATATATGTATGGATTGAAGGAAACTCCTAGAGATTGTTATGGAAGGATAGATATATTTTTTATGATATTGAGCTTTACCAAAAGTAAATCCGACCGTAACCTTTACTTTAAGGTTATGGATGATGAACCTATCATATTGTTACTATATGTAGATGATTTATTTCTAAAAGGAAATAAGAAACATATTGTAGAGTGCAATAAGAATGTCACTAAAGAATTTGAGATGAAATACCTTGGATTGATGCACTATTTTCTAGGTATGGAAGTATGGTAGAGCCCAAAAGGAATCTTTCTCACATAGGGAAAGTATATTGTATAAATTTTAAAAATATTTGATATGTTGGAATGTAAAGCCATGGATACACCCATGGATACCAAGATGAAGTTGTTAGTTAATGAAACATCAGAGTTAGTGGATGTGACTTAGTAGAGATAGATTATTGAGTCATTGAAGTATATGAGGAATACCAGGCCAGATATATGGCTTGTTGTGAACATCCTGAGTTAGTATCTAGTTAATCCTAGATGTGTTCACCTGGTAGCTGCAAACCATGTGATGAAGTACCTGAAAGATATGATAGACTTTGGTCTATACTATGCTGGAGATAATGACTACATATTGTATGGTTATACATATGCATATTGGGATGGAAGTGTCTCATATGGGAATAACACCTTAGGTGGATGTTATTATCTAGGATCAACCATGAACTCATGGCTTATAAATAATCAGTTGAGTGTTTCTCTCAGCACAACTGAAGAAGAGTATTGAAATAGAAGCATGTTCTACTAATTGTGAAGTCATATGGATTCAAAAGTTGATGTCATATCTATTTTACCTGGAGTTGGATACCATGGTGATTCTATGTGACAACCAGAGTTCTATAAAGATGACGGAGAACCGATTGTTCCATGACAAATCAAAGCACATAGATATCCGGTATTTTTACATATAGGTGATGGTACAAAAGGGAGCTATAAAGCTCTAGTATGTGAGTACATATGAGAAAGTGGTTGATGTGTTGACTAAGCCTCTGTCTTGAGTAAATTTTGAATACTTTCGTGACAATCTTGTTGTATTCCAAAAGAATCTTCCTCAAAAGGGGGAGCAATAATGATAATGTTGCAATGGTATTATAGCATCCCTAGACATTAGTCCTAAATTGATCTCCATACGTTTTTCTTCGAGAGGTGGTGGGATTGTATCATCCATGGACATGATTCCTAAAGTTATCAACAAAATTTTGTCTTCGAGAGGTGTGGGATTATATCATCCCTGGACATTAGTCCTAAAGTGATCCACATACTTTTGTCTCCAAGAGGTGGTGGGATTGTATCATCCCTATACATTAGTCCTAGAATGATACACATATTTTTTTCTGCATGAGGTGGAGGGATTGTATCATCCTTGGACATATGTCCTAAAAGTGATCCGTAGACTTTTGTCTCCAAGAGGTAGTGGGATTTTATCATCCTTGGACATTAGTCCTAAAGTGATTTATAGAATTGTGTCTTTGAGAGATGGTGAGATTGTATCACCCTTGGACATATGTCCTAAATTTATTCACAAATTTTTGTCTCCACAAGATGGTCGGATTGTATCATCCCTATACATATGTACTAAAGTGATACAACTTTAAGACCTCTGTCACCTGACTGGTCCAATTACCTTAGTAATCAAAATCTTCTCTCAACAGTATGAACTTCATCCTAGAAGTTGCAACAAGTCCAGTCTCAGCAATTAACCCCCAAACACACTTCAGTAATCCCCTCCATTAAATTTCTCTTTAGAAATTAATTCACCTTGAATGATCACCTCTCTAGAATGAGCAACCTCATCTCTCTTCAATGGAAAATTTTATAGGGATGCTTAGGTATTCTAGGTCGATTTTCATTTAATGAGCCACCTACTATGATTCCACTTTATTGCAGAATCATGGCCACAAATATAGGGAAGTTTCCACCTGCAATAGTTCGAAATGGTTTGAGGATGTTGTCACTTGTCAGTTTGCTATCCACCCAGTCTCCTCCACCAATTAACAAGTAAACACTCTTTTAACAGCTTCCCTAAGCTGTTGTCTCATCATTTATTTATTTATAAATAAAATATTCTGAATTTACATTAAATATTCTTGACCCCACTGGGTCATCAATTACAACTTAGCATAAAATTTAACACAATGTTCCTCAAATATTATTAAATTGTTTTTGCAAATTGGGGCATGTGACATACACACCCCCTTAAATTATAACATCGTCCTCGATGTTATTTATTCTTCGTCCTCAGAGTTCCCCTAAAATAGAATTGGATATGCATCCCGCATATGACTTTTCAATTCCCAGGTGGCTTCCTTTGGACTAAGGTGCTTCCATTGCACCTTCACTTGACCAATGGTGTGGTTCCAAAGTGATATATCCCTCCGCTCGAGGATACAGTCCGGTTCCACTAGAAAATCTCCTTTGGGTTCCACCTACACATCATTCCAATTAATAACATGAGTAACATCATGTACATATTTTTTTAATACATAAATGTGAAAAACATTGTGAACTCTTAAATTCGGTGGTAAAGCTAACTGATAGGCTACCTGTCCGATCGTGGATAGTATTTCAAAAGGACCACAATAATGAGGTGCTAGTTTGGCATAGCTACCCAACCTCAGAGAACTTCTTTTGGGTCTCACCTTAATGAAAACATGTTCACCTACCTAGAACTCCTTTGGAGTTCGTTTAAGGTATGCTTGACTTTTCTGTCAATCTTGCGCAATTTTTAGATTACCTTGTACCTGCTTTACAATTACTTCCATTTCTTTCAATAATTCAATTCCTAATACTAACATGTCCACTGGATTACTCCAAGAGATGGGAGTGTTACATTTCCTTCCATATAGAATTTCGAAAGGACTATACCTAGTTGAAGCTTGACAATGATTATTGTAAGCAAATTATACCAGTTGTAAATAATCTTCCCATTTACCTGGCTGCTCCTTTACATACATTCTAAGTAGATCTTCCTGTACCTAATTTACTCTTTCAGTCTATCCGTCAGTTTGAGGATGGAAAGAGGTACTAAAATTTTATGTGGTATTTAATCCTTTAAATAAGGATCTCTAAAAGTTACCTGTAAATTTAGGGTCTCGGTCTGAAATTATGACCTTCGGTATTCCATGCAATCGAAAAATTTGTTTTAAGAAAATATCAACTATATTTGCATCTTTATAAGTAATTTTACAGGTATAAAATGGGCTTCTTTACTCAATTTTTCAACCACTGCCATTATGGAGTCATTTAAGTTCTTATTTTTAGGCATTCCAGTAACAAAATCAAGGCTAATTATCTCCCATTTCCAGCTATATATATGCAAAGGATGAAGTATCCCAACTGGATGCTGATGTTTAGTTTTTACTTGCTGACATTCAAAGCATCTAGCAATATATTCTGTCAGTTCAGTCTTCATGTTTGGCCAGAAATAATCTTTTCTTAGCATGGTTATAGTTTTCTGATAACCCGGATGCCCTGAATAAGGAGTTTTATGAATTTCATCTAAAATTAATAACTTAATATTAGGTACATTAGGTACATATATTCTGTCTTTATACAGTAATAATCCTTTTTCATTCAATTTGTACCCTGTACTTAGACTTTCTATTAGATTTTCTTTTGCTTTTGCTTGTAACTTTAGGTAATTTTCATCTTGTTCTATTCCCGCTTTAAGCTGTTCTTCCAAATCTATTGTATAAGTGGTGATAGCTGCTGTAAAATTCAGCTTTGAATTTCTACTTAATGCATCAACAACTTTATTCTCCTTTCCTTTGATGTGTTGAATTTCAAAAAAAAAAATATTCAGTTAGAAAAGCTAGCCACCTAGCTTTCCTAGCATTCAGGTTAGGTTGATCTAACAGATATTTCAATCCCTTATTATCCATCATTAAGATAAACTTTCTTCCAATTAAATGATGGTGCCACATCTTTAAAGCATGTATGATAACAACTAATTCTAATTCATAGGTCACATAATTCTTTTCATGAATCTTTAAGTTCCTAGACTCATAAGCAATGACATGTCCTTCCTGAGTCAATACTCCACCTAAACCGTCATTGCAGGAATCAGTACATACTATAAAATATTTATTTGGGTCAGGAATTCTTAAAATTGGTGCACTAGTTAATAAGGTTTTTAAATTTTTAAACATATCTTCGTACTTTTGATTTGAATCATATTTCTTCCCCTTTTTCTACAAAGAGGTTATCGGATTTGCAATTTTCAAAAACCCTTCGATGAACCTCCGGTAATAATCGGTAATCCCCATGAATGATCGGACATCAGTTACATCTTTTGGTACTGGCCAATCTTCGATTGCCTTTATCTTTTCGGGATCCACCAAAATTCCTTCTTTAGTCACCACATGACCTAAGTACTGGATTTTATCTTTAAAGCAATCGCATTTACTAAATTTCGCAAAAAGTTGATGTTCTAGTAACTCTTGCAAGATAATTTTTAAGTGTTCTTTATGTTCATATTCATATTTTGAATAAATTAATATGTTGTCGATAAATATGACCACAAATTTATCTAGATATTTGTGCATTACATTATTCATTAGACACATAAAAACAGCTGGAGCGTTAGTAAGCCTGAATGGCATAACGATGAACTCATAATGTCCGTATCGAGTCCTAAAAGCTATTTTAAAGATGTCTTCACCTTTAATTCTGACTTGGTGATATCTAGACCGTAATTCAATCTTTGAAAACACCGTGGCTCCAAGTAGTTGATCAAACATATCATCTATGCAAGGTAACGGGTATCTGTTCTTGATAGTCATTTTATTTAATTGGTGATAATCTATGCATAGTCGTAGAGTTTCGTCCTTTTTCTTAACAAAGATGACAGGTGCCCCCTAGGGAGACACACTGAGTCTAATGTAATTCTTATCAATAAGTTCTTTTTAACTATGAATTAAGTTCATTTAATTCGAGTATATTCATCCGATAAGGGGCTTTTGAGCTGGGCACTATACCAGGTACCAATTCACTGGTAAAATCTAATTCCTTCTTTGGAGGCAGTCCCGAAATTTCTTCCGAAAATACATTTGAATATTCCTTTATAAGTGGTATATCCTCCAATTTTAATTTATATATGTTGTTTAGGTTTTCTTTATTGGTTACTGTTACTGCATAATCCTTACAACCTTTCCTAACGGTTCTCTTAATCTGCAGAGCAGAAATATGCCTTATGGTTGTTTTCCTAGGGATTCCCTTTACACTTATTAATTTTCCATCGTTATTTATACAAGTAAAGGTTTTATCAAAGCAATTCAAGACCACCCTATGCTGCTCTAACCAATCCATACCAATTAATATATCATATGAACCTGAAGGTAGTACATTGAGCTTAACAAAAGTTTCAAATTGATCCATAGTTATTGCACAATTCTTTACAAAGCTAATTACCTTTCTCTTTGCACCAGTAGCTAACTGAAGTAACCAAGAACTTGCAAACTTTTCAACTGGAAGTTTACACTTTTCTACCAAGTTACGAGAAATATACCTTAAACTAGCTCCTGGATGAATTAAAATAGATATGGGTATTTGATTTATCTTACCTTCCCCTTCCACCATGGAATTTTGATAGTCTGCTTTCTGATTCTCTAATGCTGCATTGATCCTACGCATTGTCCTCGCTAGATCACCAACAGTCATCTCCTCCTGTATTGTGTGGATGTTGCTGACAGTATTCTTCCGATTGGGATAGACTGAGGCATAATGTGGACCATTGCATTCCCAACACTTTATGGGTTCTTTTCGTTTCAAATTTCTTTGTGTAGTTACTGTGATTGTTAGTAGACTCTTTATTCTTTTCGTTGTTCTGATTGGTCTGTGAATTAATTTTATTCCCATGGAAATTATTATTAGGAAAATTTATGGTGTTATTATTTTTAGAATTTCGATTAGGTACAAACTCTTTCTCCTTTTGATCAAAGTTATTATTCCTTTTGGCCATACTCTCTTTTTTACGATTCTGTTCATAACAGAAATTCACTTTTCTCATGGCTTCTTCTAGAGTTTTTGGATTGTCATACTCAATCTTGTCATTTATATGATAAGGTAAACAACTAAGAAACCGATGTACCTTAAGTTTCTTGTCCACAATGTATGGCACATACCTAAGCAAACTTAGAAACTTACTATTTAGTTCTTTTATATTCATTGTACCTAGTTTTAACTCATAGAATTCCTTAGCCCTTTCTTCATAGTATTGTTCAGATAAAAATTTATTTTTGAAGTATTTCTTGAATGTGCTCCAATTTATGTTTTTCTCTCTTATATCTTTCACTCGTTTTAAGCCCTTCCACCATATATCATATTTCCCTATAAGATTATAAATAGCCATCCTAGCCTTGAGTTGATTAGAATAGTTATAAATCTGGAAGTATTTCTTCATCCTGGATAGCCAGGATTCTGCTTCCTCCCCCTTTTCAGTTTCTCCATTAAATGTTGGCAGCTTAATCTTTTTGAACTCCCCAGATATCTCTTCATAAGGTTTATATTTTCTTTTCCTAGTATGGTGGTTATCCTCACTACTGTCACTAGTATATTGAGAGTTATGTTTATCACCATATACTTCGGAAGATGAGCTACTTTCATTTTTAACCTGTTTAGTTTTTTATACTTATGTTGATAACCTATATCTTCAGAATCAGCTCTTTTACCCTTTCCTTCAGTATGAAATCTTTCTATTAAGATCTGATTTGGCTCCTCTTGAGCTCTCAGAATCCTCTCATTTTCTTTCTTGACTGATTCCATTTTTTATTTTAATTCTTTGACTGTTTGTAGTAGTTCGAAAGAATTATTGGTTATATGTTCTTGTATAGGTTATTTTTGTAGATTATCTCATTCAGTGTAAGGATATTCGTCTTCTGCATATTCTTCCAATCTTTCCATACCTGTCATAAACTCATAAACAAATTTCTCTATGCATATCATTCAAAGAAAACAACATCAGCATAATTATTTAAATTTACTGTTCCATATAAGCAAGTTGAGCTTCATTAAGGTTTAGTGTTTGAACCTTGTGCTCTGATACCACATGTAATAACCCAAAATTTCATAAAAAATTAAAATTTTTAAAGTGACATAAAATGTCTTAAGTTGCAACTAAGTAACTGCTAGCGATTAATGAAAAATGAAATAGTTTAACAAAAGTTAAGGGTTTGTTTCAACAAAAGAAACTGTAACTAAAGGATGTAATCTTAAACACCTGTGTTAGTTTTATTAATGACTTAACAGATTTAATTTCAACTAAGTTAAAAAGAGGACTTCCATTTAGTTGCTGCTAGATATACTAATGATTTACATTTGTCAAGTAGGTGAGAAATCTTGTTTGATATTCGGGCTTACTTAGAGTTCTTCTAACTCAAATGGACTACCGGTTCTTACAGGTGTAGTAGGTAAGCGTAAGACATGTAGGTGTTTATTTTAAATTACGTCGAGAAAAGTACTTTCCTAGCATGTTAAGATGCTAGTATAAGAAAATGATTATTTAAGCTGCTAGTCTCTGAGGAGGTAAAGTAAATTTCTTTTGTTGTTCTGAATCTATGAAAGTTTTTATAACTAAAGCCATATTGACCTTTCATCATAAACATAATCAATGGTTTTAATAGAGCAAGTTCTTACTAAGGTTCCTTTAGTTGTATGATGATTATCTTTTAAAATTTTATAGTACAGGGTCATTTATAAATGCCCATAGTGAGCATAGAGGTCATTGTTTTGGTTCATGTTTACTTCGACTGATTAGTGATCTCACAGCTATTTTTACTTCAATACTCAAGTGTCCTTCTCTTTGAGCATGAACATGTTCCTATGTTTTTCGATTGTAAAGTTTACAATGAGTTATTAGCTTCTTATGAGAAATTCTTCAAATAATGTCAGTCTTCAGTTTTCTTGAAGACTCCCTCATTTATCAGCATCAAGATTTTGTGTGGAGAAGTTTTAAGGCTTTTCCAGTTTACAAAAAGTCATAAACTATATCATATCTATACCCTATTTTCTTTTACTCGTTCTAAAACAATACCAAACTTGTTCGACTTATTTGCAAGCATGAATATCTTCTTGGATCAAATCATAACCAAGTTGTGTTCATAGTATTCAAATTATAACCATAATACAATTATTATTTCAAGTTATAATACTATTTTAACTTATAACCTAATAGTATTTAAGTTATAACAATTGAGTTAACTTATATCCTAAGGTAGTATTACCTACCTATCAACTACTATAATGTAGTCAAAATGATGGCAAGCAATTCTTATAAGTTTTAATCCAATACTATACTAGTTTCCATGGCATATTATAATCGATTGCATGATTTTTATTATTAACAATCATATGTTATATAGTATTGGCAATGATAGGTTTTTAAAATGTTTCTGCAGCGCTGACTTAAGGATTCGACCCACACTTGTTGAGATTTTTGGAAGGGCACGTGGATAGGGCCTCCTCCATTCATTGGTTGATTTATATTGCTGCAAACCCTACTCTTTTTCATTTTTGGACCGATGGTTCTCCTCCTTGCTGGCCGAGTTGTGAGCTTGTGTGGCATGAGAGGCCTGCAACCTCCGTTATCGTTGGGAATTTAGCCTGCAATGTTGTAATGTGAATATTGGGTATCGTAGTTTATGGTTTGGGTTTTCCTATGTGTGAAGAATACACTGCAAGTGTGGTTGTTGGTTTCTCCAACTAGATCGAAGCATGTATTTGTCTTACTCCTATAACTTCTCACCCATGGCTTCTGCATTGTGAACTTGAATCAGTCTTTTTGCTTTCTCTATCGTAGAGTTGACTTCAGGGGTTCTTGCCTTTCTATTCAATGCCATCAAGATGGTGTGGCCATCTCTTCTCTGCTTCGACTTTCAGTTCACAGGTAAACTTTACCTATCTCATTTTCTCTTTACATTTGATTATCCTTTCTAGGGTTTTTACCATTTATGCAAACTGAGTTTTAATGATTTTTTTATTTGATTTTGTAGGCTCCTACTACCGACTCCAAACTATGGGTGGAAAAACAAGCTCATGCATCAGTCTTTTCATGGGATTCCATCTGGTAAGCCCCGGTCCCATCGAGGGTTCTTCCTGCATGTGGTTTTGGTTGTTGGAAGTGGTTCTTGTGGGTGGACACACGACTTCGGTTCTCTATTGGTTATGATTTTTAGCTTGTTTAAAGTATATCCATGTTTTATTTAAAAACCCTCGTGATAATTTGTGCTGGGTAAAACAGGATCTTGAAGTCGTGATGTAGATATGGTTTTTATATGAAGTTTAAGCTTACGGCTTAAGCAATGTAAATGCTTTTGTTTATGTTTTAAAAAAAGCCCGAGCTCAGAGATGCTTATCGACCTCTGCCTAGTGTTACTTCAGTTTTTACAGTGAACTTAGTAAATAGAAGATTGTGAAAATAGTCGGGGTTGTAAAGTGAGCTGGATTTTTAATTCTCGTGTCAGTAATGTATTTTGTTACAGTTTAATATAAAAGATTTTGTGCATACTTGGTTTTAATAGCAGGCTTGATATTCGACCCTTCGACTCTAAAGGCTATAAGCCTATCCTTAAATAAGGATTTTGTATTTGCGAATGGTTAACTACTATTGGTTTATTTTTGTCCATAATTTACATATGTAATGTTTCCATTAATACCCTATATTATAATGATTTTTTTAGCACTATTTATGAGATGATATTTAATTCTGGAGTTTGGATTTTTAAGGGTTAAATTACTGTATAACCCTACAGTTTTATAATATCCTTGCTTAAACTTAAAGAACTATTAACTATGTTTGAAAATAGGATAATGGATTATAGTATTACTTACAGTTATTAGTTCGATGCTAGCTCTGTTTATTTAATAATTCTTACACAATTTTTACAGTTTTGTTTTTAATTCTTAGTGAAGAAATAATTAGGGTTTTAACGCAGCATACGTGAAAATTGGGATATAGTTATCTTTCATTTTAGTACTTTCTGTAGTTTCAAAAGGATTATAGAAGAATCCTTTGGTCTTAGACAAAGACACACAGTGTCTGGAATTTCAATGTTCATAAAATGTTTTACGAATTCATTTTTACCTGGTTTTAGATGCTAATCTACTTACTTTACTTATGTTAAACCATAATATCTATATTTTATCAGAATACTAATACTGGAATTATTTTTATAATAATATTATTACTGTTCTCTTACATACCCATTTTTTTTGTTTATTTTAGCTGAAGTAAATAAATACGGACAATAATTAATACTGTTATTTAGTAAAAATTAGAAACAAATGAAGTAAAATCTAGTTACTATTCTCATTCAAGTAAAAGAATCATCTCATTCACCTAAGCAACCCAGCTGTACTAGAGTACTACCTGAGTCAAGTGTGGAAAATACAGTTTGGGAATTTTAATTCTATATGTTTCACCTTTTACATATTCATATCTATTTCTAACATAATCTATAATTTTATCAAATCCACCATTACTCAGTTATTCTTCCTTCATAAAACCTAAAATACTAACATGCCTATAGTAGAAACTAAGAAATATTTTACTGAAGACAATAAACAAATAAAATAGAACCTGTTGATGACAAGACAACAGTAGCTTAAGGAGGTTGTTCCTCCCAACCAAACTCGTGGAGAGTGCTCAGACAATGTTTCCTGATGACCCTCGAGCTTGTTCTTGGTCTTCTTCGCTGAGAACTGGGTGGAGAATACAACTTTAAGACCTCTATCGCCTGACTAGTCCAATTACCTCAGTAATCAAAATCTGCTCTCAGCAGTATGAACTTCAGCCTAGAAGCTACAACAAGTTCAGTCTCAATAGTTAACCCCTCAAACACACTTGAATAATCACCTCCATTGAATTTCTCTTGATTAAATTCAATCACCCTGAATGATCACCTCTCTAGAATGAGCAGCCTCAGCTCCGTTCAATGGGAAAATTTATAGAGATACCTAGGTCTTCTAGGTCAGTTTTCATTTAATGAGCCACCTGCTCTGATTCCACTTTCTTGGGGAATCATGACCACAAATATAGTGAAGTTGCCAGCTGCAACAATTGGAAGTGGTTTGAGGATGCTGCCACTTGTTAGTTTTCTCTTCACCCAGTCTCCTCCACCGATTAACTAGTAAACAGTCTTTTAACAGCTTCCCTAAGCTCTTGTCTCATCATTTATTTATTTATAAATAAAATATTCTGAATTTACATTAAATATTCTTGACCCCACTGGTTCATCAATTACAACTTAGCATAAAATTTAACACAATGTTCCTCAAATATTATTAATTTTTTTTTGCAAATTTGGGCATGTAACATTATATGCTCAAGGCTGTCCACACTAAAAATTTCTATGAAATTGCACGAAAATAGGTTGGCATACTCCCAGAGTAAAGCTACAATATTTTTGGTGGTGTTATCATCCAAGTAGTCACCTATCATTGCCAGTTTTGACTACTCCTATATACCAATTTTAACTTGCTTTGTTCGTAGTGACTCATGGTAATAAATTGGACTGGTAGTGTTGATTGATGATGTAGAATGATCAAATACAAATATGGTGCTTCCACCAAACTGAGTTACACTCACAGTCTCATGTTTGAAACACCTAGGGAAAATGGGTTAGGGAATCATGGGTTTTGGTTATGCAACTAGAAAATAATTAGTTTTAAATATATGGGGTCATGTTTTGGGGCTTGTCTAGATTTGAAAGAACTAAAAGTTGCATCATTCATAATGCAAAATATTTCAGAAATTTTGTATAAGTAGATTTTTTTATGTTTGTATGTATGGTTTATTTTTAGCATGGACTCATAAACTCAAAATTTGTAGGAATGCTAATGATTTTTAGCTTCAATGTGATTTATCTCAAACTTGCATCAAGTTTTATTCATTATACTAGAAAATGAGTGAAAGAGAAGGGTCTGTTTCAAACAAAATGAACATATTTGCGATTGGCCTAGTAGTAAACTTAATGTTACTTGATGTTTCTTTTGAATGAATTAGTGCCTTTAAACAATGTTGATTTACCTTTTTCAACCACTTAGACTAGATAAACCTTTTAAGCTATATAGGGGAGGTTATTGTTTTATTGTTAGAGCCTCCATTGATATAGAGCACTAGGTGTAAGGTCAAATATTTTTGTACATGTTATAACAAATACAACCATATTTCAAATTTTGTTAGAAAATATCAACTTCTATTGTTCAAAAGTGATCCTCTCCTTAGCCCCGCTCTTCACCTTCATGATATCAATAGTATCTAACATTCCATTTCCAAGGTAATGATTTTCCTAATGAAAGTTTTCACTAAGACATGCACACCCACTATTAAGGGAGGAGCAAGATGCATGGTCAACTCAATTTCCATCTCTTTCTTACCATTCCCTTGGGGGTGTATGCTCTAACCAAGGTAAGTGTAAAATCCATTTCATAACATTTGTTTCAAACATTTCATCAAATAAATGGCCAGAATCCCTCATATTTGGCCCCTAACATACATATCAAGAATTTTGTTGATTTAATTCACTCTTGAACCAAGCATAGTTGTGACAACATGGGTGTGTAACGTTGTCAATGATTTTCCAATGACACGTTGATCCAATCCTATGGAATATTAAAATTTTACTACATGATAGAAATACGCGTTTAAAGGACCTTCTACCCCATCATTCCACATTTTATGCTTTAGGTGATAGTCATATTTTTCTACACCCGAGGCTTCTAAAAATTGTGGCATACCACTACTTCCAACACCTATCAAACTATTATGGGTTTTGGTGGAAACAATCCAAAGTGAGACAATCAGTGCTCATCATCGAATTTCACTTTTATTGTAATTATAGAAAGTGAGACAATCAGACAATTACATGCATTTTATTTGCATTTGAAAAGTCTTTACTCTTACAAAAATATGCCTTCTATGTTGAGCCTTGATCTAAAGGATTGCCTTCTATGTTGAGCCTTGATCTTCGGTATTATGTTGAGAAATGAAGATCTATAGTAACCGTTAAGAAAAAATGTGAAGCTGTGTAACTGATTACATTAAAATCCAAAAGCTCTTACCGATTTAAACACATGAACTAGATAGTCTCCATTCCCATTTTCTTCCTTATTTGGATTAAAACCTACTTCATGTATGAACTCCAAACACATAAAATTCATTTGGTAGAAGATTATAACTAAAATTATGAAGTTATGTAATTCACTATTATGCATATGTACTTTTAAAGTTAAATGTTAGTTTATTTAAAAAACTATGCTAAAACCATTATATTACATTTTTATTATAATGAAATACTAAAAATATTTTTATATCAAAATAGTGTTTCAATTTAAAAGTGGTTTATCTAGATTAATCATCTTAACACATTATAAAACTTTGTAAAGACTTGATTTGTAACCGTATAGCACTGGTAAAGTATATGGAGGAAATTATATATTTCTAATTATATATGACTAGTTATATAAACATTTTTCATATATATGTTTTCCATTTTATATATTTAAATAAAATAAAAAAATAATTTAATCTTAAAAAAATAAAAATGTTTCTTATATTTACAACTAGTTTTATAAAGCTTAATCACCTTAATATTTATGATTAAAAGACACTCTCATAAAAAGTTAAGTTTTTATTTTTATTTTTGATAGTTAAGTTTTTAATTAAATTGTTTAAAAAGTTATTTTTTTTATTTTTAATTTGTGACAGCTAATTTTTTAATTAAATTGCTTTTGTGTTGAGAGGCGCATTCTACAGCCCAGTAGGGGATGTGTAACTCTTTTTGCGCTTATAATCGACTTATAATTGGCTTAAATAAAAATAAAAATAAAATATAATAATTTGAATTGCAAAAAAATTGTTCGGCTTGATAAAAATAATATAAATATAAAAACATAATGATCATGATTAACATCGAGTGTGACAAAATTTGGCCTATTGGACCTTAAGAAGGATAATACTTGGTTTACTTTAAAATCTTGTTCATGATCTCAATAAGATTTCCAAACTCACTATAGTTTTGGCAAGTTAGGAGGTTATTAAGGTTTGTATTGTAACAAATACTATGAAAATCAAATCTAATATGGGTGTAAGCAAGACACTCTAAGAAAAAGTGATTTTCATCCTCAATGCTCATAGAATCACAGAGATGGAAAACCCTTTCCTCCCATGGAGTTTTAGGAATATACCAACACCCTCTTTCGCCATGGAGTTCATGAAAGTTCGTTCTAATACCGGCTATATTAATTTTCTTCTGCGAGCTAGTTACTACCGAGATATACTTATGATGTTCCAAGTTATAGTTAATGACCTCCTTATAGTGTCTTAATTTTCTCTCAACCACTAAATTTTCCTCGCACCAGAAATTCTCTTTAAACTTAAAAGTAATAATATTTTTGACATACTCAATGTTCTGCAAAATGTTGTTAGCATTAATGGCCCAATGGTTTTACCAAGCCATGGTATCTTTATGCCAACACTGCTTGAGGCATAGTTGGTTTGACTTAAGTTTAAAGCAATTTTAGGAAGTCTCTTGTTCCCCATGTTATTTATCTTATGCTTGTATATGAGGTACCTAGTCATAGAAATGCTCTCAATGGGAGAAAGACCCACTTCTATGAGGAGAATAGTATAAGGAATATTTGTTTTAATTTTGAGGTTATAAGTTATAAACCACTTCAATATTTGCTCAATATTTCTCCAAGATTCTCTAGAAATGTTGCACCCCCATAATTCACAACCATACAAGATAACATGGATGACAAGAGTTTCAAAGCGGAACTTATTTTTATCCCACATGACCAGATTGGTTGATTTACAATTATTTTTAAGACTAAAATAAGTTTTCCACCCTCCATTAATCATTTTCTCAATGCTATAGTTCCAATTGAGCTTATGATGAATATCAATTCCAAGATACTTGTAAAAATTCACTTCCTATGGATTTCTATTATCATAAATAAAATTTGCATAGGTGTCTTTGTTATATTTTATAATCATAATTTTTGTCTTGTCGAAGTTAACAGTCATACCCATGTTAGAGAAAAAATATTTAAGAATTATTAATTGTTTATCGAGATCAGAAGGACACATTTCCAAAAGAACAATATCATCAACATAAAGGAGGAGGATGATAACTATCCCAACTAAGATTGTAGCGACGCAACCTGGTTCTTCTAAACACTTTTATAGCTTATCAATGTAAATGCCAAAAAGGGTAGGGGAGAGGGAAAAACCTTGTTTAACTCCAATATTACAATTTATATATGTTGTCCACCCCTCATTTTTCTTAAAATTTTCAATTACCTTTTCGTATAACCTTATCGTGGAAACTCTCTACTCAAAAGGAACCTTAAGCTCCTCTAGCCTATTCCATAGATTATTTGTAGGTAGTCTATCAAAAACTTTTCTAAAATCCACAAAGAAACAAAATCGGTTAGACTTATTATTACGGAATTCCTCTGCAATGACCCTAAGTGTAATAAGGTGGTCTCTGGTTGAATGATTCCTTCTAAAACATGCTTGTCCTTTATCCCACTTACCTTCCATTTCCAAAAATTTGTTGATCTTATTTTCTGATATAATACCATATAACTTAGCTAAGAGAGGGATAATCATAATAGTCTGATAATTAGAGGGATCATTTTTATCACCACTTTTGAAAATAAGAATAATCAGGCTTTCAGTCCAAGGTGTAGGAAAACCTTGCTTGACCTCTAAATTAAAGATATTGTGGATGTTTGGGAATGAGGCCACGCCCTCTATTTTTTATGATTTCCACTTGGTATCCTTCAATGTATTTGGCTGTTCCATTTGCTAACCGCTTAACCCCAAATATATGTATTCTAACAAGAAAGATTCATTCGTTGTAAGAAGGGTTTGAATGTTATCTCCGATACCTAGGGATTAAGCATTTTAAGATAGGATTTCCAATCTTTTAAAAAAAATTTACCATCTTCTTTTGTTTTGTGAGCTAGAATCTACCTCCATAATTTCTTAGGAGCCACCTTGGAGAGGTGTAGGATATTTTCCTTCCTTTTACTTAGATAATGCATTTTTTTCTTTTAATTAAGGCTTTGTAGTGATTGGAATGATTAACAACTAGTTTATGTCCAATGCAAGGGGATAGCGCTAGAGAGGAGAAGTAGGTGAAAGGTTTCACGGAGACTTAGGGTTGTAGGTTTTGATCTGATTTCGTAGGGTCTCTCAGAGTTTGGACCAAGTACATTCTCTTTGGGAGAAGGGGGCATCGGTATGAGTGACAACATGGATGGGGGAGATTTTCCCCCTTCTCTGGGATCAGAAATGGAGATGGATAAAGGTAAAGCAGTAGTACAAGGCCCAAATCTCCACTTGGGGAAGGGAGGAGAAGGGACTAGCGAGATTATCAAAGAGGAAATATCAACCAGGGATTCCAAGAAACCGGGTAACTGTGTTCCAAAATAGACACATATTCGCTTAGACCATGTTCAGGAGGATATTCAGCACATGAAAGAGAATTCCCTCATCGGTAACTTTGTTGGAATCTGGCTAGCAGCGAAGAACCTGGTGTGGTGGATAAACACAACTTGGAAGCCCCAGGGCCATCATGAGCTGCAACTAGGTGAAAAAGGTTTTTTCATGAATATATTCTTCAATGAAGCAGATAGAACCAAAATATTTGATAACTAGGCTTAAAGAGGGGGCTTGACACCTTTTTGGAGGCCAGTGGGTTGGAAATAAACAAGGAGAAGTCTCGGGTGTACTTTTTCAACACCCTGAAATTCACGAGGAGAAACATCCCCAAAATACTAGAAATCTTGGAATCTGTGTTCCCATCCAAATATACAGGTGCTCCTTTAGCGGATTCCTCTATAAAAAAATCACTTGGAAGTATTTATTGGATAAACTCAAGAAAAATATTGGCCTATTGACTTTTAGGGTTCTTAATCTCCCAAGAAGATTAATTATTGTCAAGTTAATTCTTTAAGACATGTCTCTCTACCTCTTCTATGTCCTCGTCGCGGCCAAATTAGTGCTGAAAAAATTCAAAATATCCAAAGAACCTTTCTATGGGGAGGAACTAAAGGACACAGGAAGTGGGCTCTGGTCAATTAGAAAACTCTATGCAAACCAAGGGACACCAGGGGGCTAGGAATCAAGGGCCCGGTCAGTATAAATAGATCCGTGGGGGGAAAATATGGTGGAAATGGATTTCCCACTCAAAGGAACCATGGGAAAATTTATGGCATCATAAATATGCACCACAATGGATGAAACAACAATTTATCAGACTCGGGAAAGATCTCCCAAGTTCAAGCGTATGGAAGGCTCCCAAAAAATTAGAGGGCTCATTCAACGACACAAATTTTGGGAGGTCCGAGACGAGAAGTCGACATCATTTTCTAAGAATAAATGGAAACAAGCTCCCTATTTAGCCAACCAGGACGATATCCTAGAAATACTCCATTATCTTAAGAATAGCCTGCTGGAATGGGTGCAAGACTTTTAGGACCCCCTCTCAATAGATACACATTTTAGGACCTAGAAACCAAACGAATAGTGGAAAGCATGTGCCCCAAAAGGACAATATTGAAGAATTCTATGAGGAATTGTGCAATAGAAAAATCCCAAAGGAGGGCGGGCTAGACAAGATCAGATGGGGCTATTCCAATTTGGGAAACTTCGATATCAAAGAGGCGATAGGACTATTGATGGAAACTCATAGAATGGAGAAGGACAAGAAATGGCACAAAATTTTGGGTGCGAGATGGTGCCCTAAGGTGGAGGCCTTTAGTTGGCTACTTCTAAGAAGGAACATCCTCACCTAGGGCGATCTCTAGAGTCACGGGATGATAGGACCATACAGATGTATCCTCTGCGAATATGCTACTAAAAAAATCAATCATATTCTTGATGAATTCCCTATGGCGTCCTCCCTTTGGGAGAAAGGGAGGACACCATAGGGAAAAATTATGGAAAAATTCAAGACATTAGGGTGTCTATATTTAACAATAGCCAATTGGTGTAACTAGGTCTTTAAAAATGATAATTTGATTAGGGCTTGGGAAGTATTTCGAGGTTTAGTTGTTTGGGAAATATGGAAAAATTGAAACAGGAAAATCTTTGAAGAGAAGCTTTGCTATAGAGAGGAGGTATGGGATCTGATGTAAATTCATATTAAGGAAACCCTAACCCTAAACCAATGGACTCAAAAATCCAATGAAGCTAACATAGAATAACAACAAATTTTACATGATTGGGGTATTTACAACATACCTAGAAACAATGACCTCCTACAATCCTCAAATGCATCTTCTTGTAGCTCGGATTCATGGAAATGTCTGGAAACATGATTCTTTAAATTGAATTTTAATAGAGCATTGAAAGGAAACCCAGGATGAGTGGGTTTTGGCGGGGTAATCAAGAATTCAAACAGAAAAAATCTCATCTTTTTCAATGGAGGCATAGGCATAAATACCAACAATATGGTAGAATTGGAAGGACTGGTAAGTGGACTAAAATGGGCTATACAGGAACAATGGATGCCTCTAATTATGGAGGAGGACTCATTCATCATCATATCCATCGCATGAATAATACAACAAGGTTCCACCATAGACAAGGTTTCAAGGAATTGGAAATGGGAATGTCGACTTTCGGATCTCAAGCGACTATTAGTCGACACACTAACCTTACAATTCTCCCATGTCAGGGGGAACGAGGATAAGTTTGCGGATGCATTAGTAAATGAAGGGATCGAAAAACAAACTTATTTCCATGCATAACAGAGACAATATTTAGGTGACTACATTCTATGGAGAAGATGCGAGAAGTTGGAAGAAAATGATCTTGGAAACCCACCAAGCGATCGAGAGGCTAAAAAGGGTAGACCTCCACGTCATGATGACAGCAGGAGTAACCAAGGATAGGTAATAACTTCTTGGGAGGACACAATTCCTCGCATGGGAACACACCACACTATATCCCCAGATCCGCGTGGATGGCACATGACTTGGACATATGGATTTCTCTCACTGGATCCTAAGGAAGGTGCAATGGTAGCTGCATATGATCGACTCAAGAAGGAGCTCATGATCCCACATGAAATTTCCATGCCTTTCAACACATATACTCATAATGTTAATACAAATGGAGTGGGTAAGGAAATGGAAACAATAGCACATGACACGGTGGATAGATCCATCGTTGATGGTTTTGAATCTTTCCTTCTTTAAATGATCCTATCTCAGTCACCCTCAAGCCCATACAAAGTAGGAGGATGTACTTTCCCTTTCAGGAACATCTTGGCCTTATCTTGAGTACTCACCATCTTATGGAATGCAGGGAGGAAGGTCCTACACCGACGAATAAAATGGACAACCTTGTCCAAGATCATACACACGAGAAGGAAGGATACAGAGATCATAATTAGATAAGGTAGTATACAGGTGTTAATATTAAGGAAATGGAGCACATGAAGGGAGAAGTCCAATCAGGCTCTATGAACATTCTATACCTCCTTCATATTCCCAAAAATTCCTTAAGTACCCCCACCGGGGATGGAATGTTTGTGCCTTCTGTTCATAACCTTGCAAACATGATATTACAATCTGTGTGCATTCGTTCTTTGGGGGATCTATTCAGAGGTTTAATGGTGTCGCAATGGAGAGTTCGGGGCCACCATGGTGCAAGTGTGAGGATTGAAGGTGAGGGTCGGTCAAATGCTAGTTCCTCGTAGAAAGAGTTGAATTCCCATGAATCTTTGGTTCCCTTATCATTCAATTGGGGGCACAGTATATGTCTGAAATCCTAGCTCAAGTTGAAGCACAAATCATGAATAAGGAAATTTCCCTACTTCAGGAATACGAAGCTCATCAATAAATACCCCTCATCATCAATCCTCTTTGGGTTGTGCGTATTCTACTGGCACATGAAACTCAAGGGAGGATGCATGTGGAACAAGGTATTAGAGAGGCACTCCATATGATCAGAGGTGGGAAGCAAGACAACATTATGGGATTTCACCTGTTGGAAATGATTACAGAGGATTATATTGATCATCTGAGGGATTTGGCTAGAGAGGAGCAAGCTCCTCCTCCCCGCGGACCCCCTACCCAATGATGGATGTTGTGCTTAAATTTTTTTTCTTTTGCTAAGAGGGTTTGTTACTCTGCTCAGTTCTTCAGTGCAACCTTTGTAGTGATTTATATTGTCCATTTTTATTGAATCTCTAGAATCTTGCTTAATTTATTTTCTCACATATTTATACTCTTGATCATACCAAGGGTTGGTTCTCTTCTTGCTCGTTTTAGTCGAAACTTCAATAGAGAACTTGCTAATTGTAATGTACCAACAATACCCCTAGCTCACTAGCCCTTTTGGTGACAGACCACAGAACGGCCTGAAGTCTCACCCGAAGTGATGTTGGATGGGTTGGCTAAAGACTCAAGTGTCCTCAACTGGGTTCTGTAGCATCCTGGTGGTTCTTATCTCTTCTTAGCCAGCGGGACCTCTCCGCACGGCTGTTTCTCTCTTACTCGCTAGCTCTAATAGGGCATTGAATTTTATCACATCGCAACCTCTAAGATGATGCACAAACTTCCTCTTCTACTTGACTCTTTACCCGCGATATCTCACACCGCAGCTCCTCCGACAGTGCGATATCTCCTTTCTTATACTACGATATCTTCTACAGTAAGACTCAACGTGACTCTCAAGGCCCAACGGCCTTCTCTCTTTGTATAATAGCTCTATTAACCTTCAACGGGGTGTTTAAAAAATCTTACTTGAACGTCCACGGTTCAACACACCTAACATCAACTGTACTCAACTTGCTAAACTACGTATACTGGAATTACTTAACACAGTAAGTGCTAGCTCTACTATGTGAATCAAGCACTGATAAACTCATATGCAGAATGCTTGATCCATTCAACTTGCATTTAACCTTCTATAATGTTGTAAACTGAATGAGAACATACATACATTCACTAACTGATATACAACATTCATGTAACAGATAACAGATAGAAACTAAGTAAAGAACAATCACATGAAACAGTCGCACAACACACTAATTTTGCGTGGTTCACCTCCCAGGAAGGAAGCTACGTCCACAGGAACTGGTTTTTATATTATATCTTGAGAGAGTAAACACAGTTCCGCTGCAACCTAGTATGCAGCTTGAGATCTTCAGGGTAACTTCGTGCACACAGCCGGGAGCCCTTCTCTCTTAGATCTCTTCTCCTTCTATACTTCCTTCTTACAATATACTCTTCCTCTCTCTCTCTCAATCCCTACGGATTGTTACATTCATGATCTAGGAGTCAGCTACTGGTTACAATAAGATAACTACAGACTGAATAACAAAACTAGAGCTCGAATCTTCTACAATACAAAGTGACTATGAGCTAACAGACTAACTGACTCTCTGACTAGTTAATTTTCTGAATAGATAACCTTTTACAATACAAGATACATGCTTTTATAGGTGGCCCGAAGGTCTTGCCATTACAAAATTGTGGGCCTTTCCCAACAGTAACCCAAAAACCCTAACTGTGAAAGTCGGCCTACCTGTACTTGAACTGCCACTTTCCATCACACCACAACTTTCTACAGTCTTCCACGCTTCCCGGCGCTGATCGTGGGTATGGGTGTTGCTTCGTCTTCTGTCCCTCATCTTCAATACCTCGTCCCATTGCTCATTTTCCATTTATGAGGTTAGCTGAGCCCTCCTGTCTACGCCGCTGCCTTAAGTGCAGTGGTTGAGCTCTCTCTTCTCGACCGCTCAGGTACTGTTTCCTTTGAATTTCTTGTCCCGTTATAGCATCTTTTCCTGTAGTTGTGGGGCCCTGCTCCAACAGTCCCCTAACACTTACTTGTGGCTCGTCCCTGAGCCACTAACAGCTGGCTTCTCCTGCTGTAGCTTCTCCTTGGCTTCCTGCGAAGTCCTTGTGAATCTCTCTTGACGTTCAAAACTTCGCAAGCATCCTGTGACTTGCGCAACATAAACTTTCCTCAAACTTAGAACTTTTTTTTTTTTTTACCTGCCGGTGTAGACTCATTACCAGTGCGATGCCTCCTTTCAACTACACTGGACATCTGCACATCCATAAACTGTCTGAGTTAGGGCTAGGAGGTGGAGTGGCTATCACTATAAAGCTTAATCCTACTGTCATTAATCAAAGTGGGAAGAAACTCCCCGTTTAGTTTGCTGAGATAAACAGCACCTCCTTCTATAACTTGCTGAATCTGATATGGACCCAACCAATGAGTCTTGAACTTCCTTGGAAACTTAACAAACTTACTGTCATAGAGGAGCACTAGGTCTCCTATCTAAAAAATCGTGTTCTTGATGTGCCTGTCATGCCAAGATTTTTCTCGTGCCTTCTGTACTTTTTGATGGAATCCTACGATGAATCTGTCTTCCTCTAAGACAAGCAGTTGTGCTAGTCTTTCATTCATCATGTTTGTATCAGCCATCCTGGTAATTTGAGCAATTCTTAAACTGGGAATAATATATTCCATAGGCATAACAGCCTCTTGTCCATACACCAAGCTGAAAGGTGTGTGTTCTGTAAGTTTCTTGCATGTAGTCCTATAATCCCATAATACAGCATTAACCCTGAGGTCCCAATAATTCCTTTGGCTATTGCAGATCTTAGTAAGAGCATTTTCTAGAATCTTGTTAAAGGCCTCCACCATACCATTACCTTTTGGGTGGTAGGGAGTGCTCTTATGGTGCTGTATCTGGAATTCCTCCGTCAAGGCCCCAATAGTGCGGTTCAAAAAATGTGTTCCTTGATCACTCATCAAAATTACTGGACATCCAAATCTACTGATGATGTTTTCAAAAATGAATTGTGCAGCTGTAGCAGCATCAAAATTCCTTACTACTTTGGCCTCTGCCAACCTGGTGAGGTATTCTATTCCTATGATGATGTATCTCGCACCAGTTTGTTTTCCTGGTGGGTTGATAGGACCCACAAAATCTATAGCCCATTTTTCAAATGCTCGTATCGTAATCTGTAATCGCAGTGCCATTTCATCTCTTCACAAAGGTTTCCCTACCCTCTGGCAGATATCGCAGCATCTGCAAAACTCCTTGGTGTCTTTATACAAATTAGGCCACCATAATCCTGTAGCTAGGATTTTCTGCGCAGTCGGCTTTCCTACGAAATGACCTCCTGCAGTACCTGAATGTGCTTCTCTGATAATGGCCTCTTTCTCATGCGGCATAATGCATCTGCGCAGGAATTCATCTGGACCTAACTTATATAAATGTCCTGTGATCAAAGTGAAGTCTGTTGCTTTAACAACTAGCTGTTTCTTTTGCTGCTTAGTAAACTCAACAGGTGCCCACCCTGTAGTGATAAAGTGAATGATATCAGCGTAGTACTCATTTGCAATCTGGATAGAAAAAAATTGTGCATCTGGAAAATTGTCCTCTAGATTACTTGGTTCTTCTCCTGAGTCTATCCGCGACAGATGATCAGGTCTGGCACTCAATATCCATGGTTTTACAATAATTTCAAAATCATACTCCTAAAATAGGAGTAACCATCTGCAGATCCTTCCCCCTAACACTGGCTTATTGACCAAATACTTCAAAGCAGAATGGTCAGTGAACATCTTGAATGGGGCACCCAACAAGTAGTGCCTAAACTTTTGTAGAGCATACACCATAGCTAATCCTTCTCTCTCTATAGTGGTGTAGTTCTTTTCTGTGGTAGATAGCTTTCTGCTTGAGTATGCGATACGGTGATCGATACCCCCTTCTCCTGGCTGGGTTAAGACGATCCCCAGTGTGATGCCAGATGCATCCACATGTACATGAAATGGCTTGGTCCAGACTGGAAATACTAAGATGGGTGTTGTAACCATATTCTCTTTAAGTGTGTCTAGACTTTTCTGGCATTCCTCATTCCATAGGAATTTCACATCTTTTTTTAACAGCTTTTCCATTGGTGTTGTGATCTTTGCATAACCCTTGATGAATTTTCTATAGTACCCGGTATGACCAAGCACTGTCCTCAATTGCTTGACTGAGTTGGGTGCTGGAATATTTACGATGATGGCAATCTTTGCAGGATCGACCATCAAGCCTTGTCTACAAACAATATGACCCAACAAGATACCAAATGGCGCACAGCATATACATTTCTTCAAGTTAAGAGAAATCTGATATTGCCTACATTTCTCTAACATGATCCTTAAATATCCTATATGCTTGTCAATTAATCCAAATACAGTCCAATCATCAAAATAGACTTCTAGGAGCTTATGGATGTATTCCTTAAATACAACAACTACTACTCTGGAAAAAATAGCTGGTGCATTTTTAAGACCAAAGAGCATTACCGTATACTAGAATGAGCCCCATTCTGTTGCAAAAGTGGTCTTATATCGATCCTCTGGATGGATTCTGATCTGGTGATAGCCTGAAAATCCATCAGTGAAGGAGTAGACCTCTTGTCCTCCTACATTGTCTAACACTTCATCAATAAAAGGTGTCAGAAATGGGTCATGAAGTGATGCATCGTTGAGTTTGCACAAATCGACACAAATTATGATTTCTCCTTTGGTTTTCTTTTCTTGCACGACCATGGGACTAACCCATTTGCTTTCTTCAGCTGGCTCAATGATGCCTACTGCTAGCATCTTATCAATCTCATCCTTAACTTTTTCTTTATAGCAAGGATTTAATCTGTATGGACACTGCTTAACTGGCCTAGCATCATCTTTCAATGGTATCCTCATTACTCCCAAATCTTTAACTATTCCCTTCATCTCTGTGAACTTAGTGGGGAATAAGTCCTGGTAGTCGTGTAACAGATCTACAATGTGTCCTACCATTTCATCATCCCAATAGTCTCCAATAGAGGCAAACTTTGGTTCTGTGTCTGTGCCAATATTGATCTTTTTAATCTTGATAGGCTCTGCGATAGATGGAATCTCTAGCTTTGGTCCATCAACATCGCGAGTCCCTTCTAACTCTGGAATGTTGATACTATGAGGATTCTCTTCCTCGTCATCTGGTTCTGCTGTGAAGTTATAACACTCGAGCGCATCTTCTAACTGGATGGCCCACTCGGGATAAGTATGTACTGATAGGGTACAGTCCTCAAATATCTTAGTCTTTATAACGTCTAAAGCTTGATCAATGCTTGGATACTCAGATTCAAAAGCGAAAGTGAGTTCAAAGCTATCTATCATAAGTGGCCATGTAATGGTTCCTCGGCGCAACTCGGTCTCAGTGTACCAGTTCTTTGGGATTTGGTCTAAAGTATGAATGAATAGGTGAACCCATTCATCCTCGGGAATGTCCAACCAATTCTGTTCACAAATATTAATATGTGACCTGGGGTCACTTTCTCCTGTATATTTCTGCTAAAGACACTCCTTGTCATTAGAAAACCTAATCGCCATCAATCTCTTGAAGTCATCCCATGATGTGATATGTTCTTTATGTGCGTGCCACCATCTTGCAGGTGTGGCTCTTACTGCAAGGTCAATAGCTGACATCCTCTGCTCATGAGGAATTTATTGTTCAAACCGGTGTAAACAGTCGTTGACATCCGCTAAGCCATCAAAGGACAGAATATCCTTAATCTCTATGCCAATCCATCGCAGTGACTTAGTCATAAACGCACATCTGTGAGCTGAGACTTCATAAAGTCTGTTCTGCCAGTTCTCTAGACCAACATCCGAGTTTGATGCGCATGAGCTGTCGCATTACCAACTAATGTTTCCTTCTACAGTCGGGTTGATGTAATCACTCTGATTAGCCGTCATCTGATAGAGGCTCTCCATATTATGTACCTCTTCCTCTGCTCGGATAGGTTCAATATATCTAGGACCCTGAAAAGGATCCAACGGTGCGATGACCCGGATCTGTGTATCCTCAAAGGTCATTTGTATTTTCTTTAAATCGATAACATACATGTTATCGATTTCCCAATCAATACTTAGTAGAGCTGGATACGGTCTACTATCGCCAATGATTTCTATAACTTCAAATTCTGCAAAGCTGCAAACTCCGTCAATGTCAACTGGCACCTGCGGTAATCGACCCAGTGGTGATACCCTCTGCTGATTGCCTAGTCTCAAATGGATAGGTGATCTAGATAACTTAGGGATACCCATCTGTTGCCATGTCTGCTTAGTCAGAACATTTACCTTTGATCCTAAATCTAGGATTACCTCATCCATTTCAAATTCTCCAACTTGTGCTGCGAGTCGCATCTCTCTTCCTGTTCTTGTATGGCCCATAATATTATGAACAGCACTCTGCACACTACTCATGGAAGAAGACAACTAACACTGATCTATGATATGCTGAAGCTCTCCGATAGCTTTATCATTTCTCATGAGTTTCAAGCAACTCTATAGGAAGGATTGTATGCTTCCTGTCAACTCATCCTCGTCGCACCTTCCAGATGTGGTAGCTTGCGATATCTGCACAGGACTAACACCACAAGGTGTTTGCTGTGGTACGCCCCTGCACGACAGTACCTAGGATCCTAACAGTGTAGGGTCATTAAAGAAAGTTTTAGCTTCCTGAAATGTTTCTTTATTCTTCTGCAGGTCAAGTGGTGTTGACTTATTAGCAGCTTTGTGCACCCACTCCGGACCTGTGTTCTTTTCGTCATCTTGTGATGTTCTACTAGTAGAAGCACCGCTGCGAGTCACAATATTGACTCTTGGTTCTGGTTCCTTCTGCTCAGCAGTAATAAGCTGAATGTTCTGGTGTACTGCTGGATTAGGTTCCCTAATCTTGGCTATCAACATAGGACATTCTTCTATAGGGTGATCATAGGATTTGCAATAATTACATGTTGTGGTAGGGTTCTGACAATCCCTAGCATAATTTCCTACAACTCCATAGTTGTAACAAGTAATCGGTCCACGGCCATGGCCAAAGCCTTCACCACGGCCAAAGCCTCTTCCATGGCCTCATCCTCTGAATCCTCCTCCACGGCCAACATGAGTTGGTTCATGCTGTGGTCCTGCTGCTGGACCTGGTGTCTCTGATTGGACTCTATACAAGTCATGCTTTCTTTCTATCATGAGATCATAAGCTCGACAATTATGTTCATCATGTCCTACGGACTTACAGAAGTTACAGTATAAGTTCTTAGGGGCCTGTACATACTTCTGAAGTAGAGGGCATTCCTGAGGTCTATGTCCTCTTGTTCTGCAAAGTTCACACCATGGCCCTTGGTTCTGTATTAAGGGGTTAGGAGCCCCACTTGCTAAATATTCAACAAATACTGGACATTTATCTTTCGTATGGCCCTGTCCTTTACACTTTGTGCACCATAGTTCTTGTGCAATCTCTTTGCCTTTCTTAATCTCATGCAGCTGTAACATGATATTTGCTAACTGGTTTTGCAAGCTTGTCATTCCTGTACTAGTCTCAGCTAAAGGTGAAGCCTCTAGTTTCATTTCCATCTCCACTGCTTCATCCTGCGTATGAAGTCTCTATTGCATCAGTGGAAGTCTGATGTGAGGGAGTAGTGCTGCGATAAACCATTCCTTATGCTGCTTCGATGCAAACTCAAAGCTGACTTGGTCTATAAGAGCTTTGAATTTCTGATCAAAGTCCCATACTGACTCTGAGGGTAACTGTTTGATGTCTTTGAGCTCTGTGATGCATTATGACTCAGAATTAGGTTTCTTAAATTCTTTGATCATGGCGGTCCTGACCTGTACAAGTGTTCTGATCTGTGCTAAGGTATACTTCATATACCATGTTAAATCTCTGTCTCTAAGCGTAGTGGCCAACTGAACAAGTTTAGTATTATCATATTGAATCTGTTTAATGGTCCATATGGCTTCACATAGAAACCAATGTTGCTCTGGGTCTTCTGCCCCTGTACCCTTAAAGGTAGGTAACTTCATGTCATCCCCCATTCTGTTTCTACGTGGTGGATGCTGATGTTCTGTATTACTACCACTTGGCGGTGTAGATGTAGGTGATGTAGCGGTAGTATGTACTGTATGTGAACTACTAGATGTAGTTCCTACGGGATTGTTCTGAGTCTCGGTTGCTTTTTGTGGGGTATAAGGGTGGTAAGGGATACTCCCTGCTGGTCTTTCTCTATCACTTTGACTATGTTCTCTAGTATTGTCTGAACTATTTTCAAAGAGAGAAGATATGAAATCTACTTTATATTTCTTACCACTATGTGTACATCCAATGTCATCAAAATCACTCTCAAACTCTTGTGACATTACACTTACTGAGCTTATTCATCTGAGAACATATCCATTACTCCTTTTTCATGTAATAACATCTTAATGGACAAATTTAAAGAGTTCAAGTACTTACCGCGATATCCTTTGAAGAATTACCTCTCGGCTTCGTTGAAGCTTTTTCTTTGATCAACTGCAAACTCTGTAATGAAGCCTTCTAGCACACTCGCAAGCCAAAATTCTATTGCCCATGAAATGGGATTATCTACGCTCCTTATGGTCTGAATCAAATCCAGTGTCCAAACAATGTGCCTTTTCTTCTTGAATATATTCTTATAAGTCAACTTTGATAACCAGTCGTACAGCTCATTTGCATAGGTCACAAAAAATATCTCATGCAGGTCTATGAAGATATGTTTTTGTAACCAGTCCTCTGTACTCAACGTAGGACTCTTGTTTTCTGTCGCAGCGAATTCTTTTTCCTTAGACCCAACCCACTGGTTGAGTTCTTCTTTAGTAGGATGCCAACAGAACATTAGCTCTACAATGTGTTCAGTCCCAGCAATGGAACCATTTGTTGGTTACTACTGGGCAAAGCCAGGTTTACTTGTAATGTACCAACAATACCCCTAGCTCACTAGCCCTTTATGCGACAGACCGCAGAACGGCCTGAAGTCTCACCCGAAGTGATCTTGGATGGGTTGGCTGAAGACTCAAGTGTCCTCAACCGGGTTCTATAGCATCCTGGTGGTTCTTATCTCTTCTTAGCCAGCGGGACCTCTCCGCGCGGCTATTTCTCTCTTACTCATTGGCTCTGATAGGGCAGTGAATTTTATCGCATCGCAACCTCTAAGACGATGTGCAAACTTCCTCTTCTGCTTGACTCTTTACCCGCAATATCTCACACTGCAGCTCCTTTGACGGTGCGATATCACCTTTCTTATACTGCGATATCTTCTACAGTAAGACTCAACGTGACTCTCAAGGCCCAACGGCTTTCTCTCTTGGTATAATAGCTCTATTAACCTTCAACAAGGTGTTTAAACAATCTTACTTGAACGTCCATGGTTCAACACACCTAACATCAACTGTACTCAACTTGCTAAACTAAGTATACTGGAATTACTTAACATAGTAACTGCTAGCTCTACTGTGTGAATCAAGCACTGATAAACTCATATGCAGAATTCGTGATCTGATTCAACTTGCATTTAACCTTCTATAATGCTGTAAACTGAATGAGAACATACATACATTCACTAACTGATATACAACATTCATGTAACAGATAACAAATAGCAACTAAGTAAAGAACAATCACATGAAACAGTCGCACAACACACTGATTTTACGTGGTTCACCTCCCAGGAAGGAAGCTACATCTACAAGAACTGGTTTTTATATTATATCTTGAGAGAGTAAACACAGTTCCGCTGCAACCTAGTATGCAGCTTGAGATCTTCTGGGTAACTCCGTGCACACAGCCGGGATCCCTTCTCTCTTAGATCTCTTCTCCTTCTATACTGCCTTCTTACAATATACTCTTCCTCTCTCTCTCTCAATCCCTATGGATTGTTACATTCATGCTCTAGGAGTCAGCTATTGGTTACAGTAAGATAACTACAGACTGAATAATAGAACCAGAGCTCGACTCTTCTACAATACAAAGTGACTATGAGCTAACAGACTAACTGACTCTCTAACTAGTTAATTGTCTGAATAGCTAACCTTTTACAATACAAGATACATGCTTTTATAGGCGGCCCGAAGGTCCCTCCATTACAAAACTATGGGCCTTTCCCAACAGTAACCCAAAAACCCTAACCGTGAAAGTCAACCTATCTATACTTGAACTACCGCTTTCCGTCACACCACATCTTTCTGCAGTCTTCCACGCTTCCTGGCGCTGATCGTGGGTATGGGCGCCGCTTCCTCTTCTGTCCTTCGTCTTCAATACCTCGACCCGTTTCTCCTTTTCCATTTATGAGGGTAGCTAAGCCCTCCTGTCTACGCCGCTGCCTTAAGTGCAGTGGTTGATCTCTCTCTTCTCGGCCGCTCAGGTACTATTTTCTTTGATTTTCTTGTCTTGTTATAGCAGCTTTTCCTGTAGCTGCGGGGCCCTGATCCAACACTAATGGACGTAGAGAGGGTTGTGTCAAAATTATGGGTAGAGATTTTCTGTATTCTCCATGCTATATAAAGGAACGAGTTCATTTTTTAGATCATGGAGAAAAATGTGAGCTTTATTTTTATCTAAGATAAGTGTTTTTGGCAATGATAGTTTTCCTCCATGGGATGGCTATGCATGGAAATATTAAAATATGTCAAGAAGAATTAATTTTTGAGTATATATATATACCAAAATAAACCAAACATTTATCAAATTGATCCAAGAAATAGATCATAAATAAATAATAAAAATATTAGGCTTGATAAGATAATTAATTTTTGAGTATATATACCAAAATCAAATTAATGAAAGAAATAGATGGTAAATAGATTATTTAATTACCAAGCACTTGGTAAATAAATAAATTTGATTCAAATATATGTTTAAATTCCACACTGAGCATAGGTCCATGAATTAACAGATAAATATCCAAATATCCAAATATATAAATGGTATGCCAATACATGGAAAAAATATACAACACCTACTATATAGATTACATGATCACTCTAATTACCAACAAATAGAAAAATGGGGAGGTGTACCTAATAGAAAAGTTGAATAAGAAATATTAAGATCACTTACTTTGTAATATATATGTTATTTGATATCTTAATTATTTCACTTCATTATTATACAACTTCTTAATGACTAAACATTCTTTGTGCTTTACTATTCAACTTCTTAATGACATAGATAAATATATGCATTGTATACAAATATTTTGAATATACCAAAGTGGATGCCAATAATTTGAATATA
>LPNX010715068.1:104013-174793 GCA_001517045.1 Pseudotsuga menziesii
TGTATAGAACGCGCACGCGTTTTGATTTAACTAAATCGCGCTCGCGTAGTTGTTAAATTCAAAAATGTATTCCCTCCAAAGGATAAGGCCGAGCCTCCACCCATGCTTGCATGGAATTCCTATGCCTATGTGTCTGCTTTGTACTTTGCTTTGGATTCAACATGCATGTGCCTTGGAGTATGATAAACCATGGCAAATTCAGCATTATATCCAAATTTTCAATATGCTCGTGTTTTGCGGTTCGTCTGATTATGCTGCACACCTCCATTTTTTATGAGATTTTAGAAACAGATATGGTTTTTTTTGCAGATTCTAAATATGTAAATTTTAACAAGAATACATAATTTTTTCTATTTTTTTCTTATTTATCTTCTATCATCACTCCTCAACTCAAAAAACACACTGGTATTGTTTTGTCCATATCTCTTTCGTTTCTCAACCATTTAAAAAAAAATTGTATGGTGCACTAAAGAACACCAACCTCTACATGCTATAAAAAACCCCATTTCCAAATAATTGCATTACGACTTTCAAATGCTGCACCCACAATTGACGTACCGTTTTCGAGGTTTGATCTCTTAGATAATTAAAAAAAAAATTAAAAATATTATTTTTATTATTGGAAAAATAGTCGTGCACTAGTCCTATATGTTCTCTATATGTATACCAGTTTTCGTAAGTTTATTCCATCATTTAGACACTCAGACGCTACACCCACAAAAACATATACCTTATAATTTGTCCAAAAAATAAAAAGTGCCCGTTAAAATTTATCTAACTTTAGATAGTTAACAACATTTTCAATAGAAAAAAAATATATATTTGGAAAGGTCATTCAATGATGATAAAGTTGATGATGATGATGTTCATGATGTTGATGGTGATGATGATGAGGATGTTCACGTTGATGATGGTGGTGATGATGATCATGTTGATGATGATGATGATGATGATGAAGGTGATAATGATGATGGGGATGAGGATGATGATGACGATGTTCATGATGTTGATGGTGATGATGATGATGATGATGATGATGAATGATGTTGATGTTCATGATGTTGATGGTGATGATGATGAGTATGATGACGATGATGTTCATGATGTTGATGGTGATGATGAGGAGGATGATGATGATGATGATGTTCATGATGTTGATGGTGATGATGATGATGATGATGAATGATGATGATGTTCATGATGTTGATGGTGATGATGATGATGTTCACAATGTTAATGGTGATGATGATGATCATGTTGATGATGATGATGATGATGAAGGTGATGATGATGACGAGGATGATGATGATGATGAAGATGAAGACGAAGATGATGAAGATGATGTTCATGGTGATGATGATGATGATGATGATGGTGATGATGTTGATGGTGAGGATGATGATGATGATGTTGATGATGATGATGAAGATGGTGATGGGAATGGTGATGATGATGATGATGACGACAATGGTTATGATGATGATGATGATGATGAAGATGATGATGATGATGATGGCGATGGTGTTGATGATGATGATGATGATGATGACGACGAAGGTGATGATGATGATGATGATGATGACGAAGGCGATGGTGATGATGATGTTGATGATGACGGCGACGATTCTGATGATCATGTTCATGATGTTGATTGTGATGATGATGATCATGGTGATGATGATGATGATGATGAAGGTGATGATGATGACGATGGTGATGATGATGAAGATGAAGATGATGATCATGATGATGTTGATGATGAACATGATGAAGATGATGATGATGAACATGGAAATGTTGATGATGATGATCGATGATCAATGATCATGGTGATGATGATGATGAGGATGATGATGATGAGGATGATGATGATGAGGATGATGATGATGAGGATGATGATGATGAGGATGATGATGATGAGGATGATGATGATGAGGATGATGATGATGAGGATGATGATGATGAGGATGATGATGATGAGGATGATGATGATGAGGATGATGATGATGAGGATGATGATGATGAGGATGATGATGATGAGGATGATGATGATGAGGATGATGATGATGAGGATGATGATGATGAGGATGATGATGATGAGGATGAAGAAGATGACGATGGTGATGGTGATGATGATGATGATGATGATGGTGATGAGGATAATGATGATGACGATGATGATCATGATGATGAAGATGAACATGATGATCATGATAATGAAGTTGAAGATGATGATGAAGATGAGCATTATGATGATAATGATGAATGCTATTTTTCTTTTACAGGGAATTTTCTAGAGAAAGGGAAGACCACAACATAGGATATTGGTTTTTTGATTTAGAGTTTTTATTGACTTTTTTTCGTTATTTTTGCCCATCTACTACCATTTTAGTTTTTTCATTTGAACTTTAGACTATATTTCATATCTATGTGTTGATAGATATTATATAGTTATTCTGGACATGAGCAATTTAATATTTGATTAATTACATAGCATACTTTTGCACATGATAAATGGCTACCATAATTTTGCTTTTACAAATCCCGTGCACAATTTGTTTGTATAGAACGCGCACGCGTTTTGTTCATTTAGAACATGCACGTGTTTTGATTTAACTAAATCGCGCTCGTGTAGTTGTTAAATTCAAAAATTTATTCCCTCCAAAGGATAAGGCCGAGCCTCCACCCATGCTTGCATGGAATTCCTATGCCTATGTGTCTGCTTTGTACTTTGCTTCGGATTCAACATGCATGTGCCTTGGAGTATGATAAACCATGGCAAATTCAACATTATATCCAAATTTTCAATATGCTCGTGTTTAGCGGTTCGTTTGATTATGCTACACACCTCCATTTTTTTATGAGATTTTAGAAACAGATATGGTTTTTTTTGCAGATTCTAAATATGTAAATTTTAACAAGAATACATAATTTTTTCTATTTTTTTCTTATTTATCTTCTGTCATCACTCCTCAACTCAAAAAACACATTGGTAGTGTTTCATCCATATCTCTTTCGTTTCTCAACCATTTAAAAAAAAATTGTATGGTGCACTAAAGAACACCAACCTCTACATGCTATAAAAAACCCATTTCCAAATAATTGCATTACGACATTCAAATGCTGCACCCACAATTGATGTACCGTTTTCAAGGTTTGATCTCTTACATAATTAAAAAAAAAAATTAAAAATATTATTTTTATTATTGGAAAAATAGGCGTGCACTAGTCCTATATGTTGTCTATATGTATACCAGTTTTCGTAAGTTTATTCCATCATTTAGACACTCAGACGCTGCACCCACAAAAACATATACCTTATAATTTGTCCAAAAAATAAAAAGTGCCTCTTAAAATTTATCTAACTTTAGATAGTTAACAGCATTTTCAATAGAAAAAATATATATATTTGGAAAGGTCATTCAATTTCCTACATTTGTTGTTTTTTATTGATCGCAAGATTCATTGCGTAAGTGTCTCAAAATATGCGTCCAAGTTGATGGATGCCTGTTTTTTCAGTTTTGTATTGCATCTAACGTGCCAAAATTGACCCTCAACTTCTTGCACACACCCATGTTTTATTTTTATTTAAGCATAATGGAACAAGCGAGTTAAACTTTATATAAATATAATTCTGAAATTGAGAGTTTTAACATCTATACAATTAATTAACAGAAACTTGGTTTAAAATCATTTATCAAATTCTAAAGATTATTTACTAAGACAAGTGGCCAACACTAAGGAGCGATAGTTATTTACGGAAAAGAGATGAGGGCATGCACATGGATTATAGAGAACAAGAGAACTAGAAAAGGGAGAGGTGATAGAGATCACAAAGGTGAAAGTCTATTTTAATAGTGCTCATAGCTGTAAGAGAATGCTAAGTACCACAAAAGCCACTAAGAATAAGAGCTATAGTTAATGGTGGCCACTTGTATGCATGAAAAAAAGTTTGTGGGGGAAGGGGGTTAAACACCATAAGCTTGCAAGCTTTGAAGCTCTTATAGCTTTCATGAAAACTCAGCTCTTATTTATTACATATACAATATGTTTTTATTGTAAATTAGTTATTTATTATTACAATCATATCTCTCTATTAATGGGTTATATGGTTACTAATAGTCTTTTACTTATTAGTATGAAATCTTTTATATTTGTAGTTGAACTAAATATGGAGGGAAAGCCTACATTAATTCAAGAGAATAATTATAGGAAAGTCCTTTTTTGTTTTACTATCTTTAAACTTATTAAACCAAGATTAACAATAAAAACAACTTTAGTAATGAAGAAACCCTAATATACAATTGATAAAATTATATTTTGTTTAACAACTTTAAAATTAAGTACTTAGTTATAGTTACCCACATCCACCAACCACTCTACCTATAGCTTGTGTTAATATTTTAAATAACCATAAAACATAAAAAAAAATTGTTTTAAATACTTTACATTTTCAGTTAAGATACCTAATGCATATGTTAAAATACCAAATAAATAATCATTTTCAACGGATGCCTAATGACTTTGTTAATGTACCAAATAACTAATCATTTTAGTCGGCCATAAAACCAAGATAAAGACTTCAAGTAACATTTATTTATTTATTTGTTACACCAATCACTTCACCACCTTTCACATTTCGTGAAGTAGCCAGTTCTGCAACTCTGCAACTCTGCTCAGCACCTTTTACATTTCGTGACCTTTCACATTTCGTGAAGTAACCAGTTCTGCAACTCTGCTCAGACAATACTTCGAATTAACAAAAGCAGACCAGCTTCTTATTTCTACTTGATTTCTGATTTTTACTCTGAAAATTAGAAACATATCACAGCAAGAAGTTGCGAGTAACATGGCACGAGAGACCCCTGAATTGAAGGACATTTGCAAGGGATATCCTCCAAGAGACAACAGCAAAGGTGGTCCAGTGGGGAAGGAAAATCGTCATCGTAGGTCTGTTAGCTGCGTCCAGACATTCTGCGGTGGTGGAGCTGTTAAACCGCTGGCGGAGAGGCAGAACAGCAGTTTGTCATTGCCAGATCAACGTAAGAACCAAGTCAAGGTCACCAATATACAGCCTTTTAGGCTACGAACAGAGGTAGAAACATAACTCTAATAATGTTTTATTGATAGATCCCATATATAGTTATCACTGTAACTATACCTAGACATGGTTATAGCAATTATTGATCGCATTAATGCAGTAACATTCAGCACTATATCTTACCACAAACAAATGTGTATGCTTAGCTTGACAAGCATGTACTGTTTTGCAGCAAAGAGGCCAAATGAAAGAACAACAATTCATGATAAAATTACAACAGCAGATGGATGAGGAGCAAAAGCGCAGAATACCGATTGCACTAAGTTTGCCACTCACAACTGATGAACCACAAGTAAGTTAAAAAGCAAGTTATTTTAGTTTATGCAATAAATGATCCTTAGTACTAAGCTTCCAATATGGTTCACCTTAAACAGGTTGATCACTTCTAAATTTTTATAAAGTGTAAATCAATAAACTTACACACAATCATTATTGTATTCTTGAATGACATGCTATCTAAAGTCATTTTTGTTATTTAAATTATATTCTAAATTGTTTTTTTGGTTTGTTTGTCAAATTCGCAGGTTTTACCAAAACCCCCGGTAAAAGAGCAGACCAAGCCATTAAATGTAAAGCTTCGCACAGAATTTAGAGCCGCTGAAAGGGCCGAATTTGATAACTTTGTATGTATGAATCCTTTGATTTTCTGCATTTCTGTTCACTATCAAAAGGTCATCAATTCCTAACATTTCTTGCAATGGCTCCTTCTATAGGTGGACGAAAAACTTTCATATTTAGAGCATCAACAAGTAGAAGAAGAACGAATCCAGAAGGTATAAGTTAATCTGTATTATGAATCTCTTTTTATTTAGATTTTTATAACATATTTGCTATAAATTTATGTATTTTGTTATCAATTAACATGAATGACATAAGCAGCAAATGGAAGAAGAAGAAATTAAACGATTGAGAGAAAAGATGATTCCATTAGCTCAAGGCATGCCCTTTTTCGATCGTCCATTCGTACCAAATAAGTACGTGCTTCTCCCTCTAACCCAAATTTTAATTTTCGTGATTCTATATGATGATTGTACGATCAAAACAAAAGAAAAAAATTTGTTGTATTAAAACCAAAATTGTGACAGGTCTTCGAAGCCTCTGACTGTGCCGAAAGAGCCCGAATTGCAGACCCATCGCCGTACAAGAAGCCTCGCATGATGTGGGCTGCAGCAAGATCAGTAAAATTTCTGGAGTCTCCATCTTATGTTTTTTCAAATTTTAGAAAATCAAAATAATATTAATTAATATAATTACAATTTCAACAAAATCAATGTTTAATTACATGAAAATTATTTGTTTCTTATTTACAAAACAATGTTTAATTACTTGTTAGTGTAAATAATGTTTAATTAAATGTTAAATGTTAATATGTTGGTAACAAAACTTCCCTTATCATAATTTATAAATAATTAAACTATAAAAAATATATATTATTTTAAAAATATATTACACAATTGAAAAAAAAACTACACTACACAACGATATATATATCCAAGGGTATCAAGCAACACATTGTTTCTGATATCATGAGAAAATCCTATTAGTGAGTTAGGCAAGAGTACATAAGTCAATTGGGGTTACCACGCAATATTGAGGGTGGCAGCTTTTCCTTTGTTTGGATTGCCCATATACTTAAAACCCAAATATGTATTTGGTCCACATTTTATAATGTTCATTGTTATTGAAACATGTGCCCAATAAACCATAAATAAAACATTTACAAACAAGCACAAATCATGTTTATTATGAATAATTAATACAACAAATCATGTTTATTATGAATAATTAGTACAACTTGAAACACTTGTGAATCAATGCCATGCTCCAAGGACAATGTAAACCCATCAAACTAAAGAGCAAGTTATATGTGTTCCATCAAAGTTCAACAAATTAAAGTAAGTCAAAGTCTCAAACACTTCTTTCAAGGTAAACATAATTTGTTCTTTCTGTTTCTTAAAAGACACAATTAGAGACAACTTTTAATCATGGAAAATGCAACTTTCACAACTCAAGGTGCAATTCCAATTAGATAAAAAAAAGGCCTAGAAGAAAAAAAACAAGTGAAACAAAATTGCAAATACACTTCATATAAGCCAAACAAAACTCTCTAATTAATTGAACAAGAGAAGAGAAGCCAAGTCATAATACTATAAATTCTCAAACAATTTTTGCATGGTAAAAAGAACTGTCTCTCTTTGCACTTGCTTAAAAACAATTTGAGAAACAACTTTCGGTCACAAGAAAAGCAAATTGGAAAAGATACAATTGCACCTAAAAAAGACTTAGAAGAACTAGAACATAGAAAATAAAAAACAATAATCAATAAGGAAAATGTTATCAATCAAAGAGTAAGTTGTAAAAAAATGTATCTTCAAAATCATGCATTGCACTTACAAATGAGTATAGAGAAGAGGAAATCACATCGAAAAAGAATCCACTTGTCACAACCTCTTAGAGGAAACAAAAAATAAAGGGAAAAATCAACTTTTCAAAAAGAATACGAAACAAGAATGAATGACACACCTATTGACGATTGCTAAGTTTGTGAATGGATGTTCTTTAAAAAAGATAGTGGTTCTATTTAACAAGTTCAAAAAACAACAAATCTTTAGAAAGATAGAAAACTAATATACAATAAAACAAAATACTCTTATTCAGAATCAATACATTTGCAATCATTGCAAGATGACACAATTTCCAGTACCAAATAAAGAAAGGTAAAAAACATTGAGTCAACATTTTGTAGTAGAAGAAGGTTGGTAGCTCTTAGGATATATGAGGATACCATTCATATAGATAAAAGAACTAAGACCTAGATTGAAAAAACCACAACTAGGACGAATAAGAGGGGCTATCAATGCCCTACTGACACGTTTAGAATTCAGACTATTCTACCTTGAGAAATAAAACAACTCTGATATAGTTGGAGTTGTAATAAAAAAAATTTGAAGTTTCAAAGTGCTTATACATTTGGACGAATTCATAGAGTGATCAAAGCTTTAAATCAATTGTGCAAAACATTGCTATATAAGTTGGAGAATAATAAGATAAATGAGAGTTGGAAACCAGTATTTCTTAAAAACAAAGAAGAATATGATAGGAAACTAATTATATTGATAACAATGAGAATGATTTCAATACTAAAGACACTAATGAACCAATTACAAATACGTCGGTACATGGATTCACTGATCCACACACTATCTTGGATTTACAAATAATCAAATTAATATTGCACCTATTGTAAGAACGACAATTTATGTACATAATAGATATCCCATAGTGCCCTTGGATTCAAAACTCGAGAAGAAATGTTCACAAGAATTAATCCTGAAGTGAGCCACCTCAAATATTTACGGTTTCTCAGTATATGTTGACATACCAAAATAAAAGAGAACTAAGTGAGGCCCTTCCAAAAATAAGGGAATATTTGTTGGATAATGTGAAGTCTCCAAATCCTTTAGAATATACATTCAAGGATTCCATCACACGGATATTAGTAGAGATGTAACATTTGACAAGGAAGCATCTCTCAAGATATCTAGAAAGGGCGAGTATGAAGAAGTATATGAAGAAGATGCACCTCCCAGAAATATAGAATTTACACCCTCCCCTGAAGAAGAAACATTAGAGGACCATGATAAGCTATAACCTCAAGAACCTCCTACTATGAATATATCATGAAAGAGAAATCCTTCTTGGGTAAAAGAAACTGTACAAGAAGTAGAGAAATATGGAGCTCTTGAAGGATCCACAAGAGAAAGCAAGAATCCAAAACTATTTTCTAGTTATGTGGCTTTAATCTGTTATCCCGTAGATCATGAACCTACCAGTTATGAGGAAGTTGTAAAGAAGAAAGGATGGATAGAAGCAATGACAGAATAATACCAATCTATAATGAAAAAAGATGCTTGGGATATAGTTCCCAAACCAGAAGGAAAAAGTATGGTACCGTCAAAGTGGATTTACAAGATAAATCATGGATCTCACAAAAGTATTGAGAAATATAAAGCAAGGTTTGTGTCCAAATGATTCTCTTAGAAAGAGGGAATTGATTATGAGGAGACATGTGTGCCAGTAGCAAGGTACACTTCCGATAGAACCATCATGGCACTTGCATCCGTGATGAAGTGGATTTTACACCAAATGGATGTGAAAACAACATTCCTAAATGGTGTTATTGAGGAAGAAGCGTACATAGAACAACCATAAGGATTTGAAGTTGAAGACAGACGAACTCACATATGTAAGTTGAAGAAAGATCTCTATGGATTGAAGGAAATTCCTAGAGATTGATATGGAAGGATAGATAGATTTTTGAGCTTGGGCTTTACCAAAAGTAAAGTCGACCCTAACCTTTACTTTAAGGTTATGGATGATGAATGTGTCATATTATTACTATATGTGGATGAATTATTTGTGAAAGGAAATGAGAAACAAATTGTAGAGTGCAAGAAGAAGCTCACTAAAGAATTTGAGATGAAATACCTTGGATTGATGCACTATTTTCTAGGTCTGGAAGTATGGCAAAGCCCAAAAGGAATATTTCTCAACTAGGGAAAGTATACTGTATAAATTTGAAAAATATTTGATATTTTGGAATGTAAATCCATGGCCACACCTCTGGATACAAAGCTGAAGTTGTTAGCTGATGAATAATCCGAGTTAGTGGATGTGACTTAGTAGAGACATGTTATTGAGTCATTGATGTATCGAACAAATACCGGGATAGATATATGGTTTGTTGTGAACACCCTGAGTTAGTACCTACTTAATCTGAGACGTGTTCACCAAGTAGATGCAAACCATGTGATGAGGTGCCTGAAAGGTACGATAGACTTTGGTCTATACTATGCTCGAGATAATGAATACATATTGTATGGTTATACATATGCATATTGGGATGGAAGTGTCTGAGACAAGAATAGCACCTCAAGTGGATGTTATTGTCTCGGAACAACCATGATCTCATGGTTTAGGAATAATCAGTTGAGTGCTTCTCTCAGCACAGCTGAAGCAGAGTATTGAAATAGAAGCTTGTTCTACTAGTTGTGAAGCCATATGGATTCAAAAGTTTATGTCATGTCTATTTTACCTATATTTGGATACCATGGTGATTCTATGTGACAACCAGAGTTCTATAAAGATGGCAGAGAACCGAGTGTTCCATGAAAAATCAAAGCACATAGAAATCTGGTATATTTACATACAAGAGATGGTACAGAAGGGATCTATAAAGCTCTAGTATGTGAGTAGCGATGAGAAAGTGGTTGATGTGTTGACTAAGCCTCTATCTTGAGTAAAGTTTGAATACTTTCATGACAATCTTGCTGTAGTCCAAAAGGACCTTCCTCAAAAGGCGGAGCAGTAATGATAATGTTCCAATGGGATTGTATCATTCCTAGACATTAGTCCTAAAGTGATCTCCATACGTTTTTATTCGAGAGATGGTGGGATTGTATCATCCATGGGCATGAGTCCTAAATTGATAAACAAACTTTTGTCTCTGAGAGGTTATTGGATTTTATCATTAGTGGACATTATTCCTAAAGTGATCCACATACTTTTTTCTCCAATAGGTGGTGGGATTGTATCATCCATGGACATTAGTCCTAGAATGATACACATAATTTTTTCTGCGTGAGGTGGTGGGATTGTATCATCCTTGGACATATTTCCTAAAAGTGATCTGTAGACTTTTGTCTCTGAGAGGTAGTGGGACTGTATCATCCTTGGACATTAGTCCTAAAGTGATCTGCAGAACTTTATCTTCGAGAGGTGGTCGGATGTATCATCCTTGGAAATATGTCCTAAAGTTATTCACATACTTTTGTCTCCACGAGATGGTGTGATTGTATCATCCCTATACATATGTCCTAAAGTGATCCACAGGGTTTTGTCTCTGTGAAATGGTGGGATTGTATCATTCCTACACAAATGTCCTAAAGTGATCCATAGACTTTTGTCTTTGTGATGTGACGAGATTACATCATCCTTGGACTTATTCCCTAAAGTGATACGGATTGATCATCCCATAATTGGATCACATGTGTTGCAGGTTACATTGCTGCAAATGATGTTGATGATCAAAAGATCAAATGTTGTTGTAGATGATGATGTTGTTGATCGAAATATCAAGTGTTCTTGTGGATGATGATGTTGTTGATCAAAATATCAAGTGTTTTTTTAGATGATCAAGTGATCGAGTGCTATAGAAGATGAATATCGAAGGTGAAGACTCAGTGTTGTAGAAGATGATGCTCTAGTACTGAATATGTTGAAGATGTTCAAGTAATTGTTCCAATGACATATATAGATGTATCACCTTGATGTTGTTGAAATATGATCTCTCTCCTTTCCCCTATAGTTGGTGTTGTTGTTGTTAGTAGAATACCCTTCTTGTTAAGGAGGATTATTGAAATTGTAACTTTGAAGAATATTCTAAATGCATTTTATTGTTGTAATCTATCAAAGATGTTTTATTCATCAGTCGAGATGCTATTATAGTATTTGGTCCTCATAGAGTCATGAGGTAAAACGTATGTTGTAATTCGTGTCAATAGAACCATTTAGAATATAATATTGTATTGTTTTATGTCTTCCTAGTTGAAGTTGACCCAGTAAGTTTGTTGGGGCTGAATTGTTAGGGGAAAATTCAAGTGGAAGTTCAAGTGTAAATAGAAGAGGCGTGTTCCTCATTTAGACACACACACTCACTTGTGTATAGCACATATGATAGAGATAGAGAGAAATATTTTCTAGGAGAAGGAGCACTCTTTTGGGGTTTTGTATTTGTACTTTTGATACATCTATATAGAGGAATTTTAACTGGGTTTTCTTCCCCTAGAGGGTTTCCCACAATAAATTTATTTATATCTTGTGATTGTGTTTCTTTCAATGATCCTGCATATGCCATTGTTGTGAAATTGAATTGAATACTAATGATATATATCTTAGAATATGGAATATTAACACCTTCAACAACTTATATATGTGTAAGAACCAACTTACGACCTTAAGACTTTGACCCAAACATATACCAGTATGATTGTGTAAAATGTGACTTGCGGCTTCAAGCTTTGACTTGTGGAAGAATTTCTCTCTCAAATTAAGGAAGTGATAACTTTTGTTTGTTATCCAAAACCCATTGGAAGGAGGCTACGATCCCCTGAGTTTTATCTGTATTCACAGAAAAGATGGGTGGACGGTCCACCAAAAACACGTTGATCACTTCTAAATTTCTACAGAGTGCAAATCCATATGCTTGCACATAATGATTATTGTTGTCTTGAATAACATGCTATCTAAAGTCTCTTTTTTTATTTGAATTATATTTTAAAGTTTTTTTTGTTTGTTTGTCAAATTTACAAGTTTTACAAAAACCCTAGTAAAAGAGCACACCAAGCCATTAAATGTAAAGCTTCACACAGAATCTAGAGGCAATGAAAGGGACAAATTTGATAACTTTGTATGTCTGAATCCTAGTCCTAATTGAAAGGTCATCAATTCCTAACATTTCTTGTAATGGATCTTTTTTAGGTGGATGAAAAACTTTCCTATTTCGAGCATCAAAACCTAGAAGAAGAACGAATCCATAAGGTACAATTTAAACTCTATTATGAATATATTTTTATTTCGAATTTTATAACAGTTACGTCATAAATTTATGTATTTTGTTACACACTAACCTGAATGAGATTAGCAGCAAATGGAAGAAGAATAAATTAAATGATTGAGAGAAAATATGATTCCATTAGCTCAAGTCATGCCCTTTTTTGATCCACCATATGTACAAAATAAGTATGGGTCCCTTCCTCTAACCCAAAAAAGCATGTGTTCCTTCCTCTATATCATGATTGTACAATCAAAACAAAACAAAACAAAATTGTTGTATTAAAATCAAAATTGTGACAGGTCTTCAAAGCTTCTCACTATTAGAGTATACATCTTATGAAAATATGTTTTTTTTTTCAAATTCTAGAAAAATCGAAATTAACTAATATAATTGCAATTTCTACAAAATCAGCCAATTAAGATGCAAAATATTATGTTTCTTATCTATTAAACAATATTTGATTACAAGTTAAATGTTGTTATGTTAGTACTAAAACTTCCATTTAACTCCAATCTTAACTAATTTATAAATTAATAAAATAAAATGAAAAATAAATTAATATAAAACCAATTGAATCATAATTTATAAATAAATAAATTTATAAATTATAAAAACAAATGTTATTCTAATATGAAAAAAAACTACATAACTAAATTATGAAGCAACAAAATAATGATCTTCCCTATATTAAACTAAAAACACTAAAAAAAAATAAAGTAAACTACATAACAACAACATAAATACACATTTAAATTGCATCTATATCTAAAAACAAATATGCCATCAATTACATATATGTAGAGATTAATATTCCACAATATTAAATTGGAAAAAAGGAAAATAGTTGTCAAGAGTACATAAGTTAATTGTCATTACGATACATGACAAAGGAAACATTGAGGGTGGAATATTTGTCTTTGGTTGGATTTCCAATATACTCAAAATCCAAATATGTATTTGCTATGCACTTGCAATGTCAATTGTTATTAAAACATGTTCCCAATAATGAGGCTTTGAGTCCAAGGTGTACGGAAGCCTTTCTTGACCACTAAATTAAAGTGTTTGTTGATGTTCGGGATGAGGACATGCCCTCTAATTTTTACAATTTCTGCTTGGTATCCTTCAATTTCTTTGGATTTTTAATTCACAAATCATTGAACCCCAAATCTATGTCTTCTAACGAGAAAACGTCATTCGTTGTAAAAAGGGTTTGAATGTTATCTCTCGTATGCGGGGATTCATAAACCATTTTAAGATAGGAATTCCAATCTTTTAAAGCAATTTTACTGTCTTCTTTTTTTTGTGATTTAGAATCTACCTCCATAATTTCTTAGGAGACACCTTGGAGAGATGTAGGATAATTTCCTTCCTTTTACTTAGATAATGAATTTTTTTCTTTTAATTAAGGATTTCCTATGACTGGAATGATTAACAACTATTTTATGTCCAATGAAAGGGGATAGCATTGGAGAAGAGCGGTAAGAGGCAGGTTTGATGATGACTTAGGGTTGTGGGTTTTCATCTCATTTCGTAGGTTCTGTTAGATTTTGGACCTAGTACCTTCCGTTTGGGGGAAGGGGGAATCAGTATGAGTGAGCACATGGATGGGGGGGAGACACGCCCTCCTTTGGTCCCTGAAATTGAGATGGATAAAGGTAATCTCGGCTGTGGATTCCATGAAACTGAGTAACTGTGATCCAAAATAAAAAATAATCACGAAGCTACCAATTCACTTGGACCATGCTTGGGAGGATATTCAGTACATGAAAGATATTTCCCTCATCAGGAAATTTGTTGGAATCTGGCCAACAGAGAAGACCCTGGTGTGCTTGATAAACACAACTTGGAAGCCCCAGGGCCATTATGACCTGCAACTAGGTGCAAATTTTTTTTCATGATTATGTTCTTCAATGAAGCAGATAGAACCAAAATATTTGACAATGAGCCTTACTTCTTCAACTCAACAGGCCTTTTTCTTAGACCATGGAAAGAGCATTTCAATCCAGACAAGGAAAACCTAACAATAACCCGAGTCTGGACTCGACTGTATTCCTTACCCATGGAATATTGGAAAGAAGAAATCCTCACATATATTGGTAATACACTGGGAACATTTGTAAAATTTTTAGAACAAACCAAACATATGTGATACACTTCCTATTCTCGGATATTCCTATACCTGGACATATTTAAGGATCTACCAGACGGGATAGAGTTATCTTGGGATGACAAGGAATGGTTCCAAGAGATAGATTATGAACAAATCCCTTTCCAATGTAGGTGTTTCCATGAGCATGGGCATGTATTATGTGGTTTCCCTCAAAACAAAAAACCTGGAGGCAATAAGGATCAAGAGAGACAAGTTGAACAAGGTTTCATCAAAGTAGCATCCAAGAAAAATATGACCAAGAAAGTAGTAGGTACCAAGATCCACAAGAAAGTCCATAATCACAACTAGTTTGAATCCCTTAAAATGGAAAAGGTGTTTGAAACCTAGGCATAAGGATATCGCCTAGGACTCCATGATCCAGAGCCACCCCCTTCTTCAGAAGTCCAGATCCAATAATACAACAAGGAAACAAATAGTGAAGAGACCTTACCTCCAGACAATGAAGGGGAAGAGATGGAGATAGGGGAACTAGATTTAGAAGGGTTGGAGGTGGTTTGTTCAGATAAAATCCTGAATCATATTCCTCAGAAATAGGTCTCCCTTCTGGGGAAAGCCTTCATAAAGACAATAAACCCTAAGTACCTGGGAATAGAGACAAAATATCTCAAGGACTTGGATGGGAAAAAGAAAGGAAGAAAATAGAATCGAGGAAGACACAGTAATGTGCAGTGAATCCAACTAATAGAGGAAAATCTAGTAGCCCAGGGTAAGTATTCAACCGTATATGCAACCCTCACCTCTGCACCCAAGTATTTTTAAGATGCGGATCACATTGTGGAACATAAGAGGTTGTAATAGGCCCTTGAAGGTATGTATTCTAAAAAGAAGAATAGAAAGTGAAAAGCAGGTGATATTGTTTCTTCAAGAAACCAAATGTTTGGAAGAAGAATTCAAAGCCATAGGGAAGAAATTATGGCAAGCCAGTGAAGCAATTGATGTAGATGCAAGAGCAGTTGCTGGAGGGATAGGAATAATATGGAATATAAGGGAGGTCATCCTTACATAATTTCTTGCCTTGTATTTTTCCCTTTCGGCATCCTTTCAGGTAATGGGTATGTGCACGTGGGGATTCATTTCCAACATTAATGGCCCATCATAGGTCAATCAAAAGTATAATTTTATGGACTCCCTGTGTGCTCTAAGGACGAAGGTTGGGGTGCATCCTTGGATTCTAGGAGGGGACTTTAACCTGGTCATAATCCTAGATGAGAAAATAGGAGGAATACAGAAGTTAAACCCTATCAACGATCACTTTAATGAAGTCATTGCAAACCTCGATCTAGTGGATGTCAAAACATCCAACGGTATCTACACCTTGAATAACAATAGAGAAAGAGACAAAATCATCGCTTTCCTATTAGACTGCTTTCTAGTCTCAGAGTCTATTATGATGGAGGCAGGAGAAGTGACAGCCATGATACTTCCCTCGCCTAGCTCGGATCATTAGCCAATAATTCTATATTGGGAGAGAATAAGGCTGAACCTTCAAAGACCATTTTGTTTTTAACAATTATGGCTCCTTCACCCTGAATTCCTGGAGATACTCAAGAAAGGGTACGCTCATGTATCAGTTCCAACCAAATCTCAAGATCCTAAAAGGATAAATCAAAATATGGAATATAGAATCCTTTGGGAAAATACTCCAAGAGAAAAAACTGTGAGACAGAAAGAATCGAGAGGTTCATGAGAAAGGCATGCAATAGGGAGTTACTGAGGAGGTGAGAAGTCAGGAGAAAATATTGCTCCAAGAATTTAGTTTAAGAGAGAAATAAGAGGATTTCCTCTGGAAATAGAAATCCACAATCAGGTGGCTTTAAGAGGGAGAACGCAACACTAGGTTCTTCCACAAAGCATCCATCCAACATCGGCATGGTAACCATACTAAAAAGGGAGGATGGAACACTTGCATAAATCCAAGAAGAACTGTAACTTACCTTTAATATTTTTTTGCTAACCTCATAGAGGAGCCTGACCATGATAGGAATGAGGACCATACCAAGGTCCTAGAGCATATATGAAGGGTCATCACTAATGAACAAAAAATTATTCTCATGAATCTTATTGAGATGGAAGAAGTAGAAACAATGATAAAAAAATGGCTGATGATAAATCCCCAGGACCTAAAGGATTCAGAATGAACTTGGGATTGGTTGAAGGAATAAGTGTGGGATCTTGTCAAGGACTCATTAAAGACAAGTATCATTATGAAATCCCTCAATGCTACCTTCCACATGCTCATTCCTAAATAAAATGGCAGGAAATATCCTGGAAAACTCGGACTGATTACTCAGTTTAATGTCATCTATAATATTATTTCCAATGTCATAGCCAACAGGCTCAGACCCCTTCTCCTTCTCCCGATATCCCCAAAAAAGTCTGGTTTTGTTGAAGGGTGTAAAATATTGAATGGTATCATTCTGGTGCATGAAACCATTTACTCCATAAAAATGGGAAAAACCCCAGGTATGTTGCTGAAACTTGACCTGTCAAAATATTATGACAAACTAAACCGGAATTTCTTGGTAGGAAACCTCTAGAAATTTAGATTTTCGATCCAATGGACCGAGTGGGTGATGAATCTAGTCTCCTCAACATTTTTTTCAATTCTAGTTAACGGGAATCCCACACAGCTCTTCCCTGCTTCATGGGGGATACAGAAAGGAGACCCCTTATCTCCTTTCCGGTTCATAATCATTGAAAAAGGACTAGGCCAAATGATGAAGGAACTATGAAGCAAGAACAATATTATAGGGATCAACCTTAGTGAAAAGTTTGAAACAATTATATGACAAACAAAGTGACAAAAAAAGGTCACGCACATGAAAATGCAAAAAAAGTCAACCTCAAACTTTAGGCCGAGAGTTTAAAAAAATCTAGGCTGAGAGTTTGTGGCAGTTCAAACTCTGGGCCAAGAGTTTAATAAAACTCTAGACCAAGATTTTGAACCAATGACTGCACTGTATTTAAAAAAGAACTCTAGGATGAGAGTTTGAACTAAAATCTCGGTTGAGAGTTCATGGTCAACAAAACTTGCGAAAATATATGGCATCTTTTTGGAACCTGCAACTTCAGGAAGACCAAACCCCTGTAAATTTTAAAGATTATTTGTTGGAATTGGTAGCAATGGATTCATCTCTGAATCTAGTTTCCAATGATATAAAAATTATTTCATTTCAATTTGAATTCTATTTATTAATAATTTTTTTCTAAACCTTATCCCTTAAGAATTTTGTTATTATGAAAATCACCCAAAATGAAAATTCAATATCATAACAAAGACAATACCAAAAATTTTGAAATATTTATAAAGATCATAATTGAATTGTCCTCTTCAAAAGGGTACTTTTATTTTTTCCAGTAAGTGTCACAATAAAACTAAAATTGAATCTCACCAACATGTGTCAATAATGCACCATTTTCTGAACTTATGTTGTTTTGATAAATAATAAAAAATAGTTTCGAAGTCCAAAAAACCTCAAAATATAGTCCATGCACAAGTTCAATATGTGTATATTATGAGTATAAATTTTGTTTCCCTAAAATGAATAACTATATCTAAGAAAAATGTTGGGCACACAGGTCTCTCATTATTCATACTTAAAATTTTAAAGTATATGTCGTTGGTGCCCATCAAATTTTCCCGACTATATGTTGATAATTGTTTTTAAAAAAATTTCAGTATGTAGCGAATTCAATTCTCTAAAACTTGTGTGTTTACGTCAAGGTGAAATTCCTAAGGGAGATATCATTTTGAAGGGGTTGAAGTTGAAAAACATAAAATTTTGCAGTTTGTTTTGTCAAAAAACAAGAAAAATTATTTTCCAACTTCATGTTTTCACCCATTAACAATTTGTTGACGATACAATGTTGATGGGACCCTCTACTATCTAGGAGGCCCGTGGCTTAAAGAGGGGGATTGCCACCTTTTTGGAGGCAAATGGGTTGGAAATAAACAAGGAGAATTCTTGGGTGTACTTCACAGATAATTTTAGGGGCGAAATTTATCCCATGGGTTATTTTTAGGGGTTTTTCTCCAAAAAATGATTCGCCATTATGAATTTTTTGAAGCCTTGTTTCACCCAATTTCAACAAGGTAAACTTTTTTCACCCTAAAAATTGCCAAATTATCATATAAACGATATAAAATCCTTGGGAATTAAAATATTTTTCAAAAAATATCGCCAAACATTTTATAGTTGGCATTTTAAGAATTGGTAATATTTGCCAACATTTATACACTTTTAAATAGTATGGTTCCTTAAAATCATCCCTGGTGTACTTTTTCAACACCCTAAAAGTCACAAGGTGAAACATCCTCAAAATCCTAGAATTCTCGGAAGATGTGTTACTATCCAAATATATGAGTGCTCATTTAGCAGATTCCACTATAAAACAAATCTCTCGGAAGTATTTTTTGGATAAAATCAAGAAACATTTTGGCCAATGGACCGTTAGGGCTCTTAATCTCCTAAGCAGATTAATTCTGATTAACTCAATTTTTCAAGCCATGTCTCTCTAACTCTTCTCTATCCTAGTCATGCCCAAATTAGTGCTAAAACAAATTTGAAATATCCAAATGACCTTTCTGTGGGGAGGAACTGAAGGACACACGAAGTGGGATCAGGTCGATTGGAAAACTCTATGCAAACCAAGGGAATCCTGGGAGCTAGGAATCAGGGACCTGGTCAGTATAAATAGAGTTGTGGGGGAAAAAATATGGTGGAAATGGATTTCCCACTCAGAGGAACCATGGGAGAAGTTATGGCATCATAAATATGCACCACAATGGTCGAAACAACAAGTCATCAGATTCAGGGAAGATCTACCAGGTTCAAGCATATGGAAGGCTTCCCGAGAAAATAGAGGGATCATTCAACGACACATCTTTTGGGAGGTTAGAGACAAGAATTCAACATCTTTTTCTAGGGATGCATGGAAACAGGCTCCATGTTTATCCAACCGAGACAATATCCCATAATTACTCCACTATATTCATAATATCTCACTAGAACAGGTGCAATAATTTTGGGACCCCCTGTCAGCAGATACACATTTCAGGACCTAAAAACCAAAGCAATAGTGGAAAGAGTGTGCCCCAGAGGACAACATTGAATAATTCTATGAGGAATTGTGCAACAAAAATATCCCAAAGGAGGACAGACAAGACAACATCAGATGGGGCTATTCCAATTCAGGAAACTTCAATATCAAAGAGGCGATAGGACTGTTTGATGGAAACTCATAGAATGGAGAATGACAAGAAATCACGCAAAATTCGGGGTGGGAGATGGTGGCCCAAGGTGGGAGCCTTTAGTTGGCTACTTCTCAGAAAGCCTATCAGGACTTGGAACAATTTCCAAAGTCACTGGATGATAGGACCATCAAGATGCAGCATCTGCAAATATGCTACTAAAACAATCGATCATCTTCTCGATGAATTCTGTATGGGATCCTCATGTTGGGAGAAAGGAGCAGCAAAATTTTGGAAAAATTCAAGACACAAGGGACGTCTAGATTTATAAATAGCCAATTGGCCTAACCAGGTCTTTAAAAATGAGATTTTGAATAGGGCTTGGGAAGTATTTCCAGGTTTCGTTGTTTTAGAAATATGGAAAACTCAAAACAAGAAAATAGTCGAAGACAATCTTTGCTATACAGAGGAGGTATGGGATCTAATTGAAATTCATATTAAGGAAACCCTATTCCTAAACCGATGGACTCAAAAATTCAATGAAGCTAACATAGAAGAACGACAAATTTTATATGATTGGGGTATTTACAATGTACCTGGAAACAACAATTTCCTATGAGCCTCAAACACATCTCCTCGCAAATTCAATTCATGTAAATGTCTGGCGACAAGATCCTTTCAAATGAATTTTTATGGGGCAACCAAACACAACCTGGGAGCAGCGGGTTTTAGTGGGGTAATGAGGAACTCAAACATAAAAAATCTCATCTTTTCCTAAGGAGTCATAGGCATAAGTGCTAGCAATATGGCGGAATTGGAAGGACTTGTAAGTGGACTAAAATGGGATATACAACAATAGTGGATGCCTCTGAGTATGGAGGGGGGATCCTTCGTCATCATATCCATTGCACGAAGAATATAACAAGGCTACTCCATATACAAGGTTTCAAGGAACTGGAAATGGGAATGTTGAATTTTGGAGCTCAAGAGATGGTTAGTCGACACCCCAAACTTAAATTCTCACATGTCAGGTGGAACAGGAATAAATTTTCATATGCATTAGAAAATAAAGGGGTCGGAAAACAAACTTCTTTCCATGAATAATAGAGAGCGGATTTAGGCAAGTGCGTTCTATGGAGAAGATGTGAGAAGTTGGAGGAAAATGATCTTGGAAACCCACCAAGCAATCGAGAGCCTAAGCAGGGTGGACCTCCACATCACAATGACAACACGCGTCAGCAAGGATAGGTAATAACTTCCCATGAGGACACAATTCCTTGCATGCGAACACACCACGTTGTATGCTTCGAGCCATGTAAGTATAGCTTCTTTTCCATAAACAAGGGTATATGGTGACACACCTAAGGAATTCTTGGGTGTGACCCTATCATCCCAAAGAGCGTTCAATAATGATAAATGCCAACTTCTCTGTTTTTCAAGATCCTAATCAAATTCTTGTTCGTAGATTTTGCCAAACCATTTCCTTGTGGGTAGTAGTTGGTAGAATAATGCAACTTAATTCCTTTTTCATGAGTGAATGCAGTTAATCTAATAGAATAAAAATAAGTAGTATTATTGAAAACCAGGGAAATTTGAACCCCAAACCTGGTCATAATATGATCCTGCAAGAAATTCATGACTGCATCTTCATTGACTTTATGTAGCAGAACGGCTTCGACCCATCTAGTGAAGTAGTCGGTTTTCGTTAGAATATATTTGTGCTTCAAGGAAGAATTTGTTTTTATTTCTCCAATGATATCAATTCCCCACTGCTCAAATGGTTCCATTATCATAACTGGCTTCAATGGTCCTACTGCTTTGGCTTGTCTTCCCCCACACCTCTGGCAGATATCGCACTTTCTAACATGTGCATGAGAATCCTTGAATAGCGTGGGCCAATAGTACCCAGCTCTGAGAATCTTATGTGCTATCGAATATCCAGAAAAATGGCCTCCAGTAGGCCCATCATGTAACTCAATTATGACCCTTTTTCCATCTTCCTTCTCTAAACACGTGAGAAGAACTCCATCATAATTTTTCCTGAATAAAATTCCATCAATGATCTAATATGCAGCTGATTTAAGGTGCAATGCTCTTCACTGCTTGGAATTCCAATGTTATGGAAACACACCCTCTTTAAGGTAATGAACAAGGTCTCAGTACCAGGAATTTGGAGCTGTGAAAAGAGGACATACACCCATCATATGTAACTTTGCTTCATTTTCCCAATTGTTTTCTTCATTATTGTTGCCTTCAGCCATTAGCTTGCACAGTATTTTCCCTCTAACGATGGAGGCTGGATTGAATTTGAGGTCATACTCTTGCAAAGCTGTTACCCAGTTGCCTCTTCTTTCTCCTAATTCTTTTTGCACGAAAAGAGACCTCACAACTGGGTGTGGAACTATTACCTTGGTCTGGTTCTTAAGTATGTACGACATGAATTGTTTTACCAATTTGAAGACTACATAAAGCTTGCTTGTCCACAACTGGGTAATTTAATTCGGCCCCTGCAAACCAATGCTCATAAATGATATGGGGAACTCATCTCCCCCATTTTCCTTCTGAGTAAGCATAGCTGCTAGTGAGTTGTCAGATGCAAAAGTGTACAAAATAAAATCTTTCATATAATCTGGACTTTTGAGAGAGGGTGCATGAGCAATAAATGTCTCTATTTTACTGAATGCATTCTTCTCTACATCAGTCCATTTGAATTGTACACTTTGTTTCACCATTTGCTGCAAAGGCTTAACAATTTGGGAAAAATCCGGCACAAACCTTCGCACGAAATTTATTGTCCCCATAAATGATTGCATGCCCTTTTTGTTATGGGGTAAGGGGATCTGTTCGATAGCTTTGGTCCTTTCTAGGTCTAAGGAGATCCCCTTCTTAGATACCACGTGACCTAGTAGCTTTCCTTCTGTAACAGAAAACACACACTTCTTGGGGTTTAGTGAGATACCATATTTTCGGCAGCACTCGAAAATATGCATTAGATGAAATGTGTGTTCTTCTCTTTTCTTTGAAAATATTGTGATGTCATCGAGGTATACCACAATACTGCAACCAATCAGACCACGGAAATATATATCCATAGCCATATAGAAAGTAGCTCCAGCATTTATGAGTCCAAAAGGCATCCTTCTGTAAGCAAAAGTCCCTCATCTTGTTCTGAATGTAGTTTTAAGTCTATCTTCTTCAGCTACTAACACCTGATTGTAACCAGAGAATCCATTTAAAAAAGAAAATAACTCAAAACTCGAAACCATTTGCAATATCTATTCCATAGGTGGAACTAGATAATTGTCTTTATCTGAAGCGCGATTTAAGTTTCTGAAACCCACACATAGTCTAATTTCTCTAGATTTCTTCCTTACTAGTACCCGATTTGAAACCCATTCTGAGTGTCTCACTTTGAAAATAGTTTTAGCATCCAACAATTTCTTTACTTCATTCTGAATTAGAGGCTCTAGTTTTGGATGCATTTTCCTCAAAGGTTGTTGATAAGGCTTGACCCCAGTCCTAATAAGGATGACATGCTAAATAAGCTTGGTGTCATATGTTTTCAAATCTTCATATGTCCAGGAAAACACATCTTTGTATTGCTTGAAAAAACTGATGAACTTATTTCTTTCACCTAGGGAGAAACACTTTCCCAAATTCACATATTTAGGCTCAATTTTATTTCCTAAATTAATCAGCTCGAATTGTAAAGACGAGGTATGAGTCTTAACATTTACTGGGCTTTTGAATTTGTAGTTTAGATCAAACATTCGCTCTGAAGTCCTAACTCCTTTAGGATTAAAATTGTTGAATTTTAGCTCAGATTGATGTTCTTCATCATCAATGATTGCCCCTTTGAAGGTTTCATCATTTGTCAAACATTCCAGAATCTGTTGATCGTCATCAAAAACTCGTAAATTTGTAATCATGTTGTGAACAGAAGGCCTGAAAAGTAATTCAATAGAACACCTGTTATTAGAGGGTACAAGCCTCATAGTTGAGGTGGCTAACAAGTCAGCTACTGCATTCTTTAGTCTAGGAATCAATACAATATTAAATGTGTAAAAACCTTTAAGCAAATCCCACACTTAATTTTGATAAGCTTTTAAATGAGGGGAAATGCAATGTATCTGATTTCGAATCTGTTTTACAATTATTTCAGAATCCCCATACACTTTCAAATTTTCTACTTTTAATTCAATTGCTTTTCTTAGTCCCTTAACTAATGCATCATATTCGGTTGTGTTATTGGTACATTCAAACTCTAACCTACATGAAAAGAAATGTTTATTTTCTTAGGATCAATCAAGACACAGCTAGCTCCCGATCCTTCCAAAGTTTTAGATCCATCAAAGAAGAGTGTCCAAAAATCATCTACTACTACTATACATGAATCAACATCTACATATAAATCTAAATATACTATTTTACAATCAATTTCATCAGCCTGCAAAAATCAAAGGAGATCAGGCTGGGTGTCTGATGTACTGCTGGCTTCTTCCGCTTGGTAATTTCCCAATTCTATCTCAACGAAGTAGTTCCCCAAAATAGAATTCACTGGTTCATTCTTACCTTCTAACTGAGTGACATTGTCTTTCATGTGGGGCTCTCTTATAAATTTAATTTTATTTGGACTTCCTTTATAAGGTAGACAAAGATGTGACCAGTCTGATGCAAAATATCCATTCAGCTTTTCTAACTAATCCCTACTCAAAACAAGTCCATACGCCTTAGGTATGTCTCCTACTACAACATCAATGAACTGACATACCTTTTCATTTGAAGATAATCGAATTAAAACAACCTCCATTTCCCCAATTACCTTCACATTTGTTCTATCTAACTGAATGACCTACCAGGTAGATGGTTTGGTTGTCCATTTATCTTCTTGCAGACTGACAGTGGCATAACATTTACTGATGCCCCTGAGTCTACTAGATAGTTGTGCACGTTATGGTTTAAAATTTCGAAAGTAAGGAGAAAAGGTGGAGTTTTTCATTTAGGCTTACCTCCCACACTTGCTTTACCGATTTCTTCTTCTTGGGGTTAATTGTCGGTGGGAAGCTTTTCCTTGGGTATTTCAAGTTCTCAAAATAATTTATCTTTCTGCTGTGGGACACCACACATCTCAAATAGTGAAATATTTGCCTTTACCTTCTTGATATCCTCCACAATTTCATACTCCATTTTATGTTCTGTGAGATTCATTTTTATATTATCGATTTTCTTTTCAATGGGCTTAGTAGGCATGTTGGTCTGTTTTGGATTTTGACTGGTAATAGTAAACTCAAGAATTTTATTAGCCGTGGTGCTTTTCGGAAATTTATTTATATTCTTCTGAAGTCTATTAATTTTTTGGATTATTAACCTATCTTATTTTATCAACCCTTGGCTTCTCATTCTCACATTTTCTTCTAATATGTCCTCATGTCTTAAATCACTTTCCTTTTCAGTATCAAACACCAAGACACAATCCCATAAAACCATGGCATCATCCTCTTGCTTTTCTGTTGATTCGTTATCATTTTCTTCCTCATCATTAGCTTCTGTTAGTTTTGAGTCCAACAGCTAATTCATCACTAATGTCATTGAATTTATCCATTGTGGAAATTTTTTGTCAGAATGGGGCTGCTGGTGAGAAGTGAAAAAGTTATCCATACCTACTTCCATTAATTTCATTGATGCAGGACCATCTGGAGGCGGTTTGGATTGATTGTTATCCTCTCTTTTCTTGTAGTAAGGTTTGTAAGACTTCTAAGCCTCCTTCTCCTTTTCCAAATCTATTATTCTGTTGGAAAAACTCTGCATCATCTTCACCATTCCTTCAAATTCTTGTGACTGTTCATCTTTAGGCTTAGTAAACGACAAAGCTTTCTTCCCAAAAAAAATTTCTCCTGACTGCTCCGGGTAATCTTCTATGCTTTCGTTTTTAGCTTCTACTCTCTTGGCTTCCTCATAAGTCTCTGTTAGTGTAGGTTTGGCTTTCATTTTGGCAAACATGGCCAAATCAGGTCCCAAAGCTGAAGTATAATATTCAATCAGAACTTTGTCCGAGGGTTTGTCAGTTTCAAAAAGGTTTTTAAGATAGGCTACAAACCTTTGAGTAAAACTATGCACCTTCTCTTTTCTTTCTTTCTTTAAAGCACACAGCCCTTTCATGAGAGTTGCATGAGTTTTCTGGGATACATATTTGCTTCTAAATATCCTTTCAAAAGTATCCCAGTCTGGGATTGAATTTGTAGGCAGACCAAAATACCATGAGGCGACTACTCCTTTAAGGTATGTGGGAAAAGTCTGTAGACTACGTCTTCATGTTCTCCATACTTTATCCCTTCTATGGCCAAGTAGAAACTTTGCAAATGATCATCTACTAAGATCCTCTCACTTAGGTCAAAACTGGGTAGCATCTTCTCAAAATGCTGAGGTAAGTCATGCAAAGGAGGTGTTAGGTTTAAGGGTGATCTGGATTTCCAAGCAGGTGGTGGATTTGGTGGGTTAGGTGGTTGATTTGCATTTACACCTGCCATGAGTCTGGGTGGAGAGTGAGGTGGGGAAGGGACAGGAGTATGTACAGGTGAAAATACTTGATTCAAAGGGTGAACAACTTCCTGTAAAGTTGTTTCTACAAGTTCTTCCCAATCTCCAACCAACACAGAGTCTTCCAATACAAGACGGTCTTTCTTCTTGTATTCTATTCTAGGTAAGTCAAGGATAATTGGCAATCCTCCAATATTCTTCACATAATCCCTAGTGTGTCTTCTCAAATCATTAACAACTTCATTGTCCATAGAATACAAATGTTCTCTATTCTCTTTAGGAATCAGATTAGAAAATAAACTGCTTTCAAAACTATCATTGGTGGAGTAATTTCGAGGAAATGGGTTTCCTCGGCCATCCATGCACTGGGGCCCTCCTTCTAGCACCAAAAATTGTTGAATCCTAAAAAATCATAGGCAACAACAGCAAGGGATTCTCCCCAGTTAACGTTCCCAACTAGCCCATGACTGTTTGGTATGGGGAATCCATCTGTCTTACGGTCCGACTACCATAGGTCAAGTAACAAAAATTAAAAGGTTTTATCGGTTGCGGCCCGGTCCACCATATATATTTTGTTTTTTTAACTTTAAGTATGATATGCAAGTGCCTATCTAAAATGCATATTGATAAATAATACGAGGAGCGGTCACAATGTGATGCGCGGGTTCTTACCTCTTGTCTTAGACTCTCTCGCATATGAACCACACACAACAAGAAATAAAACTAACTAAGTTGTCCCTAGGGAGTGAGATTATCATTTAATGAGTAATGTATTACTGTTCACGCATTAATAAAAATCATAGGTAGCTGTTTTTTTATTCAAAATACATAAACATGAATAGATGGATGAACAACAAGATAGCTCATTATCTATGAAAACATTCATTACTCATAGTGGAAATTATCATAAAATAAACCAGAGAACATTCATAAAAGAACATAGGTTCAACAACTTATAATGATCTCATGGTTAATGAATAAAGGCTGAAAACGAAATAGTTCCCCTTCAACAACATCCATTGAACAACATTTGAACATTCCACCAAATCTTTCTCCAACAAGAAAAACTGTAATAGTATATTGCAAAACGAAATAGTTCCTCTTACAATGTTTTCTCACTAGTCTCACTGGGAAAAAGTCCCGGTTCTCTCGAACTTTCCTATATTTATACAAAAATAGCAAAACCTTTGGGTTTCCCCCACCTCGTGACCTTTGGGCTCCCCAAATATTTTAGTCTTACAATTTTGTCTTTTATGATTGCTCATGATTCATACAAACATTATATTTCAAATTAAGATTAAGATTTACAGGCACTTTGTAAAAAGGGACTGGCTTGGTAATTGACCAACTTCACAAGCCTAAGACACTGTTCTTAATGATTACGCTCAGTAATTCGTTGGTCCTTTTGAGATCCTGTTGATCTCAGACTTCTTTTCCTTGAGCAACATCTCTGCTTCTTTATGCTTTAGTTGCTTCTTTCTTCAGCCAACTTACTTCTGAGTTGTCCTCTAGCTATGACTTCTTTGCAGCAGTATTCATCAACTGGATCTGAGAAAATCTCCCATGTCTTTCTGCGATCAACACAAAAAATGCATCATTTATCCAAGCCACTTTTCAATGAACGTAAATCATACTACCAATAAAAATGAGCATCAAAAGTAACAGCCTGAGACTGTGCTTTCAACATGGAAACCTCAAACCTGATAAAAAACCAAGAAATTCGTCAACTAGGGCTAGAAAAACCCCACCGACAGGAAAACTAAAACTCTGGTACATAGAAACTTCATCAGTGAATCGGAACACATAACATCTGTCGATTAGTTTACTAAAACGCCACAATGGTGAGTAACCCATGGTCTAGGTGCTCCAGAGCAAACCAAAACATTGGCAAAACAAAGCATTACAATGGGATTCGATACATTGAAGGTCGGAACTATTATAGAATCAGACAGTTAGTCTATTAAGGAACCGCAATTGTGGGAATCAAATAGACATGGCTTCCGCCCATAGTTATGAACTGCTCCAATTAACAACGAAAGCGATGAAACCACGGGATCAGCCAGGGTATGGGCTATGCATCCGAACATTCGTCATTTAGCTTCGGCAACGGCAGCTCTGTCGAGAATAGCGGCTCCGATACACTGTATAAAATACCTCCAACAGCGGAAATAAAAATGGTGACAATAAATTAAAATGATAGAGAAAAACACGCATCGGAGAACAACAGACTTTACCTTGGGTCATTCATTATAAAGCTTCCGCAAGGGCGGCTGCATAGGTGACTACGGCCCTAACTCATAATTCAAAAACCTTCCAACAACGACCAAAAGAAATCACCCGTAAGTCAAAACCAAGATAAACATAGCAGCGTCAGCAGATAACGATATTCATTCAGCAATCATCCTCAAAAGATCAAACTCGCAGCAGAGTCAAGCAATTTTAATAAATCTAAGCAAGACAAAAATTAAATGAGGGTCCAAAATTTTAAGAAATTTGGGAGAACGTTGTAGCTGCAACAAATGGAGACTACCTGGTGAACCCAGATATTTGGATAATTTCTTCCTTAAGAAACAAACTACTTCGAAATAAAACCAACATGTTGAATTCTTCTAGATGTCTGGATTCTCACAATGTCAAATATATGTACTTTTAATTATTGATGATAGTCCTATTTAGGAAATGGAAACTAAGACTTCAAAGTCAAGATAACTCTTTAGAGGCCAAGTAGATGAGTTTCATTTTAACTCGGTCTTCGAGTAGCTTCCATCTTAGACACCACAGGATTGTAACACATGGCAAACAAAAATATTCATTTGTTCCTCATTCCCATGCCATTTTGCACTTTTGTGTGCTTGTGAACTTTTTGTTCCTTTGAGTCCTCCTCATGCCTTTCTTTCTAAATTTTTTTTTTTTATTCAGGCTCTTCTATCCATAGTGTCCTTTTTTGTGAGAGATGTATTTAATTTTCAGCTCACAGATGGAGAAGAACTTTTGGCAATTTTGTACTTATAGGATTCAGTACTTTGTTTGATACATATTGCTTTCTTAGAATTTTTTACTCTTATTAGCCTTTTGGATTTCAATTCTTGGCATGGGATCATTTATATATAATATACTATTTACCTTGCTTCCTTTCCGTGGGTCTTTTGATGTCATACCTTAGGACATTTTAGATGTGGAATGGATGGGGCCTCGAAATAGTATTCGATACTTCTTTATCCTGAGTTATCTTTCAGGGATTAAGTAGGACTTCAATGTGTTCATAGCCATTTAGGAAAGCTACTTACTGTAAGAAATTCCATCAGATTCAAACAAAAGGATACAGTCTTATACCCAAATATTTCAATTAATTCAGAACTCTGAGGCTCCATGCAACCAACAGTTTTCCTCTTTTATTGAAATCAAAAATAAATTTTAACTAAAAACAAGCAGTAATCAACCAAGTCAAATTATTTATGTACAAAACAAAAACAAAAAATCAAGAAAAATAAGGCTTGAGAACTAAACCATTAACTAGCAAGTTCTCTTCCCACCCCTGTAAATATTGCAATTTATAGGTTGAGGGGCCAAGTTTTGCCGCAATCTAAAAAGGGCCTACCCATAACTGTTGAAACTTCGTGTGCTTCCCCTTTTCATCATGCAGGTGATCCCATTTAAGAACTAGGTCTCCCAGTTCAAATTCCTTTGTTCCAGCTTTGTGCTTATCAAACAACCTTTTCACTACTTCCTGTTGCCGCTTAAAACGTTCCTTGGCCTTGGATCTAGACTCTTCTGCCTTCAAAAGATTATAAATTCTCAGTTGCAGGATTTTGTTGTCTGTGCCTCTAGATTCTTGGGCTATTATGGAGGATGGTAGCATAATGTTAGGAGGAAGTATAGCTTATTTTCCATAAATAAGGGTATACAGTGACACACCTAAGGAATTCTTGGGTGTGACCCTATCAGCCCAAAGATCATTCGATAATGATAAATGCCAACTTCTCTAGTTTTCTATGAGAGTCTTTTTCAAGATCCTAATCAAATTCTTGTTTGTAGATTCTGCCAAACCATTTCCTTGTGGGTAGTAGTTGGCAGAATAATGCAACTTAATTCCTTTTTCATGAGTGAATGTAGTTAATCTAATAGAAGAAAAATAAGTATCATTATTTAAAACTAGGGAAATTGGAACCCCAAACCTGGTCATAATATGATCTTGCAAGAAATTCATGACCGCATATTCATTGACTTTATGTAGCGGAATGGCTTCTATCCATCTAGTGAATTAGTCGGTTGCTGTTCGAATATATTTGTGCTGCAAGGAAGAATTTGGCTTTATTTCTCCAATGATATCAATTCCCCAATGCTCAAATGGTTCTGTTATCATAACTGGCTTTAATGGTTCTGTTGCTTTGGCTTGTCTTCCCCCACACCTCTGATAGATATCACACTTTCTAACATGTGCATGAGCATCCTTGAATAGCATGGGCCACTAGTACTCGGCTCTGAGAATCTTATGTGCTATCGAACCTATGGAAAAATGGCCTCCAGCAGGCCCATTATGTAACTCAGCTATGACCCTTTTTGCATCTTCCTTCTCTAAACACCTGAGAAGGACTCCATCATAATTTTTCCTGAATAAAATTCCATCAATGATCTGATATGCAGTTGATTTAAGGCACAACGCTCTTCACTGCTTGGAATTCCAATGTTCTAGAAACACACCCTCCTAAAGGTAATGAACAAGGTCTTGGTACCAGGAATCTGGAGCTATGAAAAGAGGACATACATCCATCATATGTAACTTTGCTTCATTTTCCCAATTGTTTTCTTCATTACTGTTGAATTCAGCCATTAGTTTGCACAGTCCTTGCCCTCTAACAATGGAGACTGGATTGAATTCAAGGTCATACTCTTGCAAAGTTGTTACCCAGTTGCCTCTTCTTTCTCCTAATTCTTTTTGCACGAAAAGAGAGTTCACAGCTGGGTGTGGAACTATTACCTTGGTCCGATTATTAAGTATGTACGGCCTGAATTGTTTTACCGCTTTGAAGAGTGCATAAGCTTGCTTGTCCATAGCTGGGTAATTTAATTCGCCCCCTTGCAAACCAGTTCTCATAAATAATATGGGGAACTCATCTCCCCCATCTTCCTTCTGAGTAAGCACAACTGCTAGTGAATCGTTAGATGCGAAAGTGTACAAAATAAAATCTTTCATATAATCTGGACTTTTGAGAGAGGGTGCATGAGCAATAGATGTCTTTATTTTACTGAATGCAATCTTCTCTACATCAGTCCGTTTTAATTGTACACTTTGTTTCACCATTTGTTGCAAAGGCTTAACAATTTGGGAAAAATATGGCACAAACCTTCGAACGAAATTTATTGTCCCCATAAATGATTGCATGCCCTTTTTGTTATGGGGTAAGGGGATCTGTTCAATAGCTTTGATCCTTTCTGGGTCTAAGGAGATCCCCTTCTTAGATACCATGTGACCTAGTAGCTTTCCTTCTGTAGCAACAAACACACACTTCTTGGGGTTTAGTGAGATACCATATTGTCAGCAATGCTCGAAAATCTACTTTAGATGAAATGTGTGTTCTTCTCTTTTCTTTGAAAATATTGTGATGTCATCGAGGTATACCACAACACTGCAGCCAATCAGACCGTGGAAAGCTATATCCATAGCCATCTAGAAATTAACTCCAGTGTTTATGAGTCCAAAAGGCATCCTTCTGTAAGCAAAATTCCCCCATCTTATTCTGAATGTAGTTTTGAGTCTGTCTTCTTTAGCTAGGAATACCCCTCTCCCTCAATCCTTTTTAGGTTATGCATATTATACTAGCACGGGAAACTCAAGCAAGAATGCAACTGGAACAAGGTATCACAGATGCACTCCATATGATCAGAGATGGGAAGCAAGACAACATTGTGGGATTTCTCCTGGTGGAAATGATTACAGGGGAGTATACCGAGCATCCCAGGGAGATGGCTGGAGAGGAGCAGGATCCTCCTCCCCACAAACCCCCTACCCAATGATGGATGTTTTTCTTAATTATTTTTTCTTTTGTTGAGAGGGGTTGTTAATCTCCTCAATTCTTCAGTACAACCTTTTTGTTCGAAGCCTGATATGTTACTGTTCCCATGTTTGATTCTTATGTTAATGGTCTAAGTATTATGGATTTTTAGTCTCTGTGTAGAATTTGGGATGGGGGCCAAAAGGCCAGCCTTTTGTGGGATCCTTTTTCAAAAGTGGGTAGGTTGTTAGGACAAAAACTAGAAGTATATGGACACTTATCTGATTACAATCCGTCGATGCTTGGATTCTCTAGCTTGTCATGAATTCTTGATGTTGATGTATTTGTAACGTCAGAATGTATTCACTTGTATATCTTATGTATTGTACCCCGATGTTTATTCTAGGAAGTATCGGTAATGTAATTGAGTGATGTCATGCCCCGATGTTCCGATCATAAGATCCTAAGATCATATTGCTTAAATGATTAAAATATAACATGGTATCAGAGATAACCTGAGAAGAAGGAATTGTGTAGCTACAAAATCCAGGGATTCTTACTTTTTAGGTCTCTCTCCACAATCCATCAGCAAAATAATTCAAGGCTAACTCTCGATTGAAGGGCTCATCTTTCTGTAGAAGCGGAATTTGATTCCAGGCATTTTCAGTTTTTGGTGCAGGAAATTAGGGCTTTTTATAGAAGAGGAATTTTTGAGTAAGCCTGGCATAGGATTTCTATCCTCATTAAAATTGAATTTTATAGACTTGGTTCAATATTTTTGGTTGGGTGAAACTCCAGGAAAGTCAAACCCTAGTTTGACCTTGGGCCTGAAAAACCCTAAAATACCGAAACTCACAGTTTGGGTAGATTCGATATATTTCGAGATTGGAGAAGGATCAGGTGCCAAAAATTTCACAGGTAGATTATGACTTCCTGATGCAGACTTTGTCCAAGTTTTAGCCTCTATTTCGCTATATTATAGGAGATATTATTCCTCCAAGTAAGGGTTCCATCCTCTCCAAGGATTCCTCCCAAAATAGGACACCTAAGGAGAATTGCTATATCTTGGGATACGAAGGTGAAAATGAAATTTATTAATATGTTCTATAAATTAAATGGACTTTAATTTTTGTGGTCAAAGTTTCAGACCTCAAAGATGAAACAGTGACACGTGGCAGTCCGCAGAACGTTGCTATTCTGAATAGGCTTGAAACAGGTCACCTTGGGAAAATGCTCATAAGTCCCAATTGGTGAAACAAATTTTGATGAAACCTATGATGTTGGAACAAGGACAGAAGAGGATACCTTAGTACTAAATTTCAGACACATAGGAGTAGTATGTTCATAGATTTTCACAGAAACAATATCAGGCATTTTTGTAGAAGAAATTAGTAAACTAGGGCTTCCTCTTCCAGGAGATTCCCTCCATTGTTTTCAAAAAAGGAGTACATTGCAAAGATATCCTTTAAGAGGTCTATATTTCTATCCAATTAGATCTAAAATATTCCAATTTTTTAAAATTAGGGTTTCTCTGACAAACCCTACATCATCCAGCTCCGGAACGAGGACGTACACCTCAAATCGATAAGATCTAATATTTTGCTATTTACATTTGAGGTTCTCATTTCTAAATGACTAGTCACACTAGCTTGATGACAAGTTTGGTGAAACTAACAAATTCCAAGCATGGAAGTATTGGATTTCATTGGTTCTTGAAGAAAATGAATTGGACACCTACATAAATGGAGAGGTTCCAGTTCTAGAGGGAGAGGAGGATAAAATCCTTACATGAGAAGAACTTGGTCAAGGCCAAGAAGATCATTGCTGATTCAATCACGGATCACCTTATACCACAAGTGTCTTCCCTAAAGACACTGAAAGAGATGTTTGATTCTTTACCAAGATATTTCAAGGGAAGAACATAAATCGAAAGATGACTTTGAGAAAATAGTTGAAGAATGTGAAGATCCGGAATGCAGAGACCATATAGTCATACTTTGCAAGGGTCTCTCAAATCAAAGAACAACTTGAAGTGGTAGAAGAAGAAGTGGAGAATGCAGAAGTTGTGATAACCACCTTAAATGGCCTCCTAGGATCATCGGATTCATTCATTCAAGGAATGTGTGCCAAAAGGAAGTGATTACTTCAAGCAGACTCTGGGAAGAGTACACAAAAGATGAAGCTTGACTCATAAGAAGAGAATAAAAGATGGGAGCAACTAAAGATCAAGCTCTCACCATCCAAAGAAGATCCGTCAAGTGATGAGGAATACAAAGGAATCAACTCTTGAAGAACCTCTTATCCATCTTATTGTTTGGATAAGAAATGATGAATGAAGAAGATGATGAAGCTGAAGTCTCAAGAAGGAGTCTACCCATGAAACAAATAAAGATACGTATTCATTTATCATATCATGATATTGTTTTCTTATGTATTTGCTTATATTCAGTTGATGTATTATGCATGATATAATGTTTGCATTAATGACAGAATACTACTAATATGCATGTGATGGGTAAGTATCTTATGGTTTTATACAACTATCCATTTCTACTTATCTAGAATGAAACCTCTTTACTGACATATTGGATTAGTGCACAATCTCAATGTTGTCCTAGTAGAGATTTAAGGAATCTAGAAAGTTTTCGTGAGATATGGATGAATGTTGTATTGGATAAAATAGTTGCATCATCATATATCTTGATGAAAAATAATTTTTCATTATGAATATACCTTATGAAATGTTTCTAACCATACAAGTAATGCATTTAACTTGTAGGAAAAATCATGTATAATCACCTACAAGAAAATAAGGACGAGACGTGTTCCGAAGAACAAGTGATGATAGTTCAAGAAATAATCCAAGGATGAAAAATAATATGACAAATACAACGACATCATTGATGCAGAACCTTCCAGCTATGAAGAAGTATCCATGAAGAAAGGGAAAGAGAATACCAGTTCAAGAAGAATGATGTCTAGGATGCGATATTGAAGACCTAAAGGGAAGTCCGTAGTATCTTCCATATGGATTTACAAGATACAACATTTAGTAGATGACAACATTGTGGGATACAAGGTAGGATTCATAGCACGAGGCTTCTCACAGAAAGAAGGCATAAACTACGAAGAGACATTTGCAGCCAGTGGGATTTAAGACACATGGCAGGAAGAATCATGTGTGCAAATGAAAGAAGGCCTTGTACGAGCTTAGAAGACATCCATGGGATAACATATACATGAGGATCTTGAATATCACCCAAAGTGATGAAGATATTAACCTTTGCTACAAGGTTGAAGATGAAAGCCTATAGAGGATGACAAGCTCATAGATGGGTGTGACAAGAACTTTTGAAAAGGTTCAAGATAGAGGATCTTGGTATCCAATGACCCTAGATGGATACATAGAATATTAGTAGCAGAGGAAGCTACTTGTCACTCTGGTATAGAATGTTGCTGTGCATATAGTATGAAAGGAAGAGGGAGAATAATGCTTCACTTTAGAGGGAGTGACTGCAAAAGATACTGAGGTTCGACATGGTACGATAGGATGGATAGATTACTGATGACTCTAGGATTTACCTTTGCTTCAAGGTTGAATACAGAAGACTAGTGATGCTCCTGTTATATTTCGATGACTTGTTCCTGATAGGAAAAGAGGAACTCGTTAGAGATGCAAGAAGGAGACTTGATGTCAAGTTCAAGATGAAGGATTTGAATATGATGCACTACTTTCTAGGCATGGAGGTGTGGAAGAATGTGGATGGAATCTCCCTGGGACAAGGGAAGTATGTACTAGAGATCCTGAAGAGGTTCGGGATGATGGACTCCAAGGCCATGACCACACCTATGGAATCTAACATGAAGCTATTGAGTGATGCTTCATCAGAGTCGGTTGATGCCACGATGTATCATCAGATGATTTGTTCCTTAATGTACATGACGAATACAAGACCAGATATTTTCTTTGTTGTGAACACATTGAGACATGTTCACTTGATGGTTGCAAAGCATGCAGTGAGGTACATGAAGGGTATAGTTGAGTATGGGATCAAGTATGATATGAATCTAAAGATTAACCTGGAGATTTATGTGGATTTGTATTGGGTAGGCAATGCCATTGATAGGAAGAGCACTTCTTGGTGTAGCAGGAGGCAGTCCTGTGTGGCACTGAGTATAGCTGAGGCAAAATATGTTTCCACTTGCTATTTGGGAGGTAGTATGTTTCTTTTGAAAACTACTATTTGATTTGGTTTACCTGACTTGCATTTTTTTATGATGCAGAGGGGAGCAGTGAAGCTCTAGTATGTGATCCAGATTGAGATCTCTCGAAATAGGGATTTCTAGCATATCCAGTGAGACAGGTTGTCTGAGCATAAATACTGGTGAAGCTCGTATGTTGCTCAGTAATAATCGTTCCTGTAGGTCGTCCTCGAATGTAATCGGTCCTAGCAAATATTGCAGGTTATCCTTGGACATAATCAGCCCTGATGTGATTCTATGCTAGAAATGGCTAGAGTGAATTTTGAGTACTTCACGGAGACACTTGGTGTAATCGAGATCGAGGCTCCCTTGAAAGGGAATTGATGTGTTTGTTGACCTTTCTGACATGGTGGAAGGCTGAGCTTCACATGGTCAGATGTAAGTGTAGATATGCTCTGATAGGATTGTGGGTTGTGTTACCACATGATCAGTGTAGAGACATTCTGATATGATTGTGGGATGTGTTCCCACATTATCAGTGTAGATCCATTCTTATGTGATTGAGGGATGTGTTCCCACATGATCATATATAAGTGCAGATCCATTATGATGTGATTGCGAGAGGTGTTCACACATGATCAAATGTAAGTGCAGATCCTTTCTGACAAGATGAGATCGGATGTAAGTGCAACACCTTTTTGACAAGATGAGTTTGGATGTAAGTACAGATCCTTTCTGACAAGATGAGGTCGGATGTAAGTGCATAGCCTCTCTAACAAGATGAGGTCGGATGTAAGTGCAGTTACTTTCTAACAAGATGAGATCGGATGTAAGTGCAGATCCTTTTTAACAAGATGAGGTTAAATGTGAGTGCTGGGCATTTCTGACATGGGTTTTGGATGTTTTCCTTCCATGGCCATATGTGAGTGTTGGGATTGCCTTTCTAACATGGTTCTTGGATGTGTTCCTCCCATGGTCAAATGTAAGTGTTGGGCGGGCCTTTCTGACATGGTTCATTCCATGGTCAGATAAAAGTACTTAGGAAATTAAATAACTACCTAGAGGCTAGGCCTACAACCAGCATGAAAAAGGGTTGGCTCTATAGAAATTCCTGTGATGAGAAGAATGAAGAGATAGCACCATTTGATTGAGATAGTGGAAGCAGTGATGTTGATGATGATCTAGTGATGATCCATCTTTGATGATGATCTAGATAAAGTGATTATCCAGTGATGATCTAGACTTGATGATGATCCAATGATGCTCTAGATCAAGTGATGATCCAGACTTGATGATGATCCAGTGACGGTCCAGATCAAGTGATGATCCAGTGATGCTCCAAATCAAGTGATGAACCAGACTTGATGATGATCCAGTAATGATCCAGATCCAGTGATGATCCAAACTTGATGAATATGACTTGGCGATGAAGATGAATTGAAGATGAAGATGACTTAATGATGATCCATATGATACAGATAAGAATACTTGTGCAGATATATTGTGTCAAGAGAATACTTTCCTAGTTAAGAGGGAGTGTTGATGTATTTGTAACTTCAGAATGTATTCATTTGTATATCTTATGTATTGTACCTTGATGTTTATTCTGGGAAGTATCTGTAATGTAATTGAGTCATGTCATGCCCCAATGTTCCAATTGGGAGATTCAGTAATGTAAACAAGTCATGTAAAGTCATTGAGATTAACCCTACATTGTAAGTCGGGGAAATAGTCCCCACAATTGATTTAAGGTTAACCCTCCTTATTGATCAGAGGTAAAAGTCCCCACTGAGTTGTGGGGCACTAGGGTGATTAGACTCTCATAGAGATGTCAGCCCTGGTAAGTAATTGTTAAGTGGGGCCAACTTGTTGGAGTGTACTTTAAGAAAATGAAAGAATATAAATAGAGAGTGAGCCTCTATATTTATCATACACACACACATTCACTGGGGCGCATGAGTGAGAGAGGAGAATATCTCTCAAGTGAGAGAGAGAGAGAACAGGTGTGGAGATCATATTTTATGTCTTTGGGTTTTACTGTTGCCATTGGTGCTCATTCTATCTCTGAGGAAGTTGCGGGTTTTTCTCCTTTATGGTTTCCCCGAGGAAAATTCTTTGTGTCTCTTATCTCTTGTGATTATTGATGTGCATGTTATTCTCTCAGATAAGATCCTAAGATCATATTGCTTAAATGATAAAAATATAACACTTGTACCACCATTTTTGTACTTTATTAGCTTTTAAGTAATATAAATATACTCTACTTACTGATAAAAAAGGCTTTGTAGTGATTTATCTTGTCCATTATTATTGAATCTATAGATGCTTGCTTAATTTATTTTCTCGCGTCTTTACACTCTTGATCATACCAAGGGTTGGTTCTCGTATTGTTCTTTTTAGTCAAGACTTTAATATAGAACTTGTTAATGGACATCGAGAGGTTTGTGTCAATTCATTCAGATGTATTTGTTCCAATCATCCTCCACATATTTGATTGGTTATGAATATTATGTTACATTTATTGATGAATATTCAAGAAAGACATGGATATATTTCTTGAAAACAAAGGATGAAGTATTTGGAAAATTCAAGAAATTCAAAGCCTTGATGGAGAATCATTCAAAAAGAAGAATCAAGGCACTTAGAATAGACAATGGTGGAGAATATACTTTAAGAGAGTTTGAATCCTTTTGTAAAATATCTTGAATCAAGAGGGAACTGACAACTCCGTACCATCCTCAACAGAATGATGTTGCGGAAAGAGAGAATATGACCATTATGGAAACAGTGAAGACAATGATACATGATCAACATCTTCCAATGCATATATGGGATCAAGCAGCAAGAACAAAAATTTATGTACGTAATAGATTATCCCATAGTTCCCTAGGATTCAAAACTCTAGAATAAGTCTCCAAAGCCTTCAGAATATACATTTCAGGATTCCATCACATGGATATTAGTAGAAATGTAACATTTGACAAAGAAGCATCTCTCAGGATATATAGAATGGGCCAACATGAAGAAGTATATGAAGAAGATCCACCTCCCAGAAATATAGAATTTGCACCCTCCCCTGAAGAAGAAACAATAGAGGACCATGATATGCTATAACCTTAAGAACCTCCTACTGTGAATATATCACGAAAGAGAAATCCTACTTGGGTAAAAGAAACTATACAATAAGTAGAGAAGTATAGAGATCTAGAAGGCTCCACAAGAGAAAGAAAGAATCCAAAACCATTTTCTAGTTATGTGGCTTTGATGTGTGATCTGATGGACCAAGAACCTACCAGCTTTGAAGAAGTTGTACAAAAGAAAGAATGGGTAGAAGCAATGATAGAAGAATACCAATCTATAATTAATAATGATGTTTGGGTTATAGTTCCCAAACCAGAAGGAAAAAGTATGGTACCTTCAAAGTGGATCTACAAGATAAATCATGGATCTGACGAAATTATTGAGAAATATAAAGCAAGGTTTTTGGCCATAGGATTCTCTTAGAAAGAAGGAATTGATTATGAAGAGACATTTGTGCCACTAGCAAGGTACACTTACATTAGAACCATCATGGCACTTGCATCCATGATGAAGTGGATTTTACACCACATGGATGTGAAAACAACATTCCTAAAAGGTGTTATTGAGGAAGAAGTGTACTTAGAACAACCACAAGGATTTGAATTTGAAGATAGGTGAACTCACGTATGTGAGTTGAAGAAAGATATGTATGGATTGAAGGAAACTCCTAGAGATTGGTATGGAAGGATGGATAGATTTTTTATGATATTGGGCTTTACCAAAAATAAATCCGACCCTAACGTTTACTTTAAGGTTATGGATGATGAACCTATCATATTGTTACTATATTTCAATGATTTAATTCTGAAAGGAAATAAGAAACAGATTGTAGAGTGCAAGAAGAATGTCATTGAAGAATTTGAGATGAAATACCTTGGATTGATGCACTATTTTCTAGGTATGGAAGTATGGTAGAGCCCAAAAGGAATCTTTCTCACCTAGGGAAAGTATACTATATAAATTTTAAAAATATTTGATATGTTGGAATGTAAATCCATGGATACACCCATGGATACCAAGATGAAGTTGTTAGTTGATGAAACATCAGAGTTAGTGGATGTGACTTAGTAGAGATAGATTGTTGAGTCGTTGATGTATCTGAGGAATACCAGGCCAGATATATGGCTTGTTGTGAACATCCTGAGTTAGTATCTAGTTAATCCTAGACGTGTTCACCTTGTAGCTGCAAACCATGTGATGAGGTCCCTGAAAGGTGCGATAGAATTTGGTCTATAGTATGCTAGATATAATAACTACATATTGTATGGTTATACATATGCATATTGGGATGGAAGTGTCTCAGACAGGAATAGCACCTTAGGTGGATGTTGTTATCTGGGATCAACCATGATCTCATGGCTTAGGAATAATCAGTAGAGTGTTTCTCTCAGCACAACTGAAGAAGAGTATTGAAATATAAGCATGTTCTATTAATTGTGAATTCATATGGCTTCAAAATTTGATGTCAGGTCTATTTTACCTAGAGTTGGATACCATGGTGATTCTATGTGACAACCAGAGTTCTATAAAGATGACGAAGAACCGATTGTTCCATGACAAATCAAAGCACATAGATATCTGGTATTTTTACATATAGGAGATGGTATAGAAGGGAGCTATAAAGCTCCAGTATGTGATTACAGATGAGAAAGTGGTTGATGTGTTGACTAAGCCTCTGTCTTGAGTAAATTTTGAATACTTTCGTGATAATCTTGTTGTAGTCCAAAAGAATATTCCTTGAAAGGGGGAGCAATAATCATAATGTTGCAATGGGATTGTATCATCCCTAGACATTAGTCCTAAAGTGATCTCCATACGTTTTATTTGAGAGTTGGTGGGATTGTATCATCCATGGACATGATTCCTAAAGTTATCAACAAAATTTTTTCTTCGAGAGGTTGTGGGATTTTATCATCCCTGGACATTAGTCCTAAAGTGATCCACATACTTTTGTCTCCAAGAGGTGGTGGGATTGTATCATCCCTATACATTAGTCCTAGAATGATACACATATTTTTTTCTGCATGAGGTGGAGGGATTTTATCATCCTTGGACATATGTCCTAAAAGTGATCCATAGACTTTTGTCTCCGAGAGGTAGTGGGATTGTATCATCCTTGGACATTAGTCCTAAAGTGATTTGCAGAATTGTGTTTTCGAGAGATGGTGGGATTGTATCTTCCTTGGACATATGTCCTAAATTTATTCACATAATTTTGTCTCCACAAGATGGTGGGACTGTATCATCCCTATACATATGTCCTAAAGTGATCCATAGACTTTTGTCTCCACAAGATGGTGGGATTTTATCATCCCTAGACATATATCCTAAAGTGATCCACAAACGTTTTTCATTGTGAGGTGGTGGGATTGCATCATCCTTGGACTTATGCCCTAAAGTGATAGGGTTTGATCATCCCATAATTGGATCATGTTTGTTGTAGGTTACGTTGTTGCAAATGATGTTGTTGATCGAAAGATATGAGCATCGTATGATAATAATTGTCATGGGGGATATGCAGGTCAAGCTTGATTATTTGGGAATCAGAAAAACATACCACGATGACCAATCTAGTGCTACATGTGCTTCAATGAAGGTCATCGGTATGCATACTGTCCATACAAGATCAAATCGATCTCAGGTTTTGTACCAGTTGTGGTGTTGACAATCCATTTTTAGAGGAATGTCCCACCATGTTAGACAAAATTAATAAAAATAATAATGTTAATGTCTTGTCATGTGTTCAAAAGTGTGATGTTATTCCCACAAAGAATTTTCTTAGTCACTAGACAAGGTACAAAAATTGGCAATGAAAATCCTAGAAAAAGTAAGATAAAGAACAAAGATGACTACCCTAATCCTATAAAACAAAAGCAATTGTATAACAATACATTGAATATGTTTCAATAATTAGCTACACACGAAGCAAATGATGATATTTGACAAAATATATCTCAAGAAATTATTAATTTAATACATAATGATAACTCAGCTGCACAATATATTGACTTATTTTATAATATAAAGAACAAATCTGGAAGGGATAAACAAAGTAAGAGTATTTGCATTTTAAACCAAAAATATAAGAGTGATGATGACCCACTTGTCAACTTAGAAATCGAAGGATACCATATCCGACAAGTTTTTCTTGACTTTGGATCTCAAGTGAACATTATGACAAGAGATACATGGGAACAATTGGGCAGACCTCGACTCAGTGAATCGGGAATATATTTAAAATTATCCGACCAAGGACTCATCGAACCTATTGGGGTATGGAGAAATGTAGACACAACCATAAAAGGAATTGCAACAAAAGTCGGCTTTGAAGTCATTAACCCCAAGGAAGAATCCAGCTCCTTTCCAGCCTCAGTGAGCTGACCATGGGGTCAAAAGATGAAGGCATCAATTTCATTAGATAAAGAAAGGATAAAGCTTAAAGGGAATGAGAAGAAAGTAATTGTTCCTATTCATCCTTCTCAAGGTAAACCATGGATAGAACCCATAGACAAAGAATGATGCAGGAGCATTAGCTCTCAAGACCAACTACTAATTTTCTGATCGGAACTTAAGCCATAGACATTTTCTCAAGGAGGGGTCAGTTGTAGAGACATTGTAAACTTTCATGTAAAGTATTTTATTTTCCTAGAAATTCTAGATAGGATAAAAGATCTAATCTGGTAGGTGTCAGTAAAGGAGGACTCATGTAACTAACATGATGCAGGAGCATCATGGCATGTCAGCAATGTGATGAGTTGGTCACATGTTGTGGCATATTTTTGGTTTTTTTATGAGTCATAGTTTGTTAGAAACGATAGGAATGATGGCGAATCATGACTCCCTGTGCAGAGATCAAGCCACATGTTGTTTATTGTCATAGGGGTGTTTTGATCATGCTTGGTAGTGGTTTTTCTCGATTGCAAGACCACTTGGTGGGGGAAGTATCAGTTTATCTTAAATAGGCAGATTATAGAAGTAGAGTGGGTTCTATTCTTCACGGTTATTCGTAGAAGGGAAGATCAGACCTGCGTCTGGTCTCCACTTGTAAATATTTTGAGAAGACTGAAGAAGGAGAGCCGAGTTGTGTTCTTGTTTGATTGATTAATGGAAGGATTAGTTTTGTTTTTATAGTGTTATTAGTCTAGATGCATTTACTATTTGAATGATGAATCCGTAAAGAGCCGACTTGGGTGGTTTTCTGAACATCTGTGTATTTCTGTAAAATTATTGATTCAAGTGTTAAATTATTTCTTGAATAGATGAAATAGGTCATAGATGCATGCATAGAATTGTTAGGCTAATGAATCTTAAATATTGTAGGATAGATTGATCGATTATCTGATAAATTAGTGCAACAATCAGATTTTCTTCCATTAGCAAGTTTTGCAGAGAATGAATGATGTGGATTGAGTCCACAGAAAAATATCTAACGGTCCAGGATAGATATACAATGCAATTTGTGAGGGAGATAACGAATCTACAAAGATCTATGAGATCTGCATCAAAGAGCATATCGACAGTCATGGAGAAGGCCACAAAGATGAGATGACTAAAAAGAATTGCGGAAGTAAAGTTGGTGGGGAGAAACTTCGGAAATTTAGTCGAGAATCCCACATCCCACAACCCGCATGTGGAAATAATTTTGTGGAAACTATGGAAATTGAACCCAAGTGATAGAACAATTGCACTCACAAAATTGCTAATCAACCATGCAAAATTACAAACAAAGGAGACTGAAATTGAACCACAACACTAATCTCTATTGAATAAGTGTACAATAGCAAACCATATGAAGTCATAGGATGCTGCAATATGTAATTACATGATATATTTGAATGCATAAGGATTCCATTTTAAATAGTCAAAAATAGGCTTACTAAATCTAGTCAAATCCCCCATAGGTGCATAAAGCAGTTTCCAAATCTACCTAGAGGTTCACGAATTGGAAAATTCAAGTAGGAAAGATAATAAGTGATGGAAATACAAATAATACATGCTTTTATTAGGAGAAAATAATGGAGGATGATGAGGGAAAAAAACAAGTCAACTACACCTAGTCTTACTTTCCCTTTTGCCATAAATCTCAATAAAGCATGCAGCTTTGCAGAAAAAGCAAATATGCGCTAGGGAGGATCTCGAATAAAGAAGATATGCTAAATATGGATTATAGGAGGTTTCCCAAGTGCTCCATGACTTAGTTTTAGCAATTTTGACTTCTATGGCATGTGGAAGACAACTTGCATAGAGTGGAATATTGGAAACTAGGAAAATAAGACAAAAGTGGATTAATTAATGTCTAAGGTAGGTAAATATGGGTTGATTATTCTAACACCCCCCATTAAGCCTGGATTTATGAGTAAATATCATAAAAATATAGGGCCTAGAAACAAGGCTAAGTCACCCTTTACATACTACATGTCCATTTAACCAAGGAAAGAGGCAAAAACCCAATGGGAAAAATCCTCCCTTAAACATGGACAGTAAAAAAAAATTTAAAAATATTTTCATCAATCATGCTTCACAGCATGATCAAGAATCCCCAATAGTGATTTGATATTGCTGAATGTCTTCTCACAAAAAATTTTGGTGAATATGTCTGCTACTTGTTTTGAAGATGCACAGAAGAGTAGGTGAAAGGTGCCATCATGCACAAGATGTATGATGTGGTGCATATGGATCTCAATGTGTTTGGTTCTCTGTCTCTGAGCTGGATCATTGTAGATTCAAATGGTGCTCTTATTATCACAATAGATAATAGTTGAAAACTCTGATTTGAAGCCACACTCACCAAGTATCCCCTGCAACCATAAACATTGATTTTCTGCATTTACAACTCCTCTATACTCAGCTTCTATAGATGAGAGTGCTATGGCACTCTGTTTCTTGCTTGACCAGCTGATTGGTCCTTCAGCAAGCATGAACACATATCCTGATGTTGAATTTCAATCTGTGTTGTCATTTTCCCAATCAGTTTCAATAAACCCAATCAAATCAAGATCAGATTTAGCTTTATAGAAGATCCCATGAGTTCTTGTTCCCTGAAGAAAGTTAATAATCCTTTTGGCTGCTCTCCAATGGATATCATGAGGCTGAAGCATGTATATTGAAGCCACACTTATTGCATAAGAAATATCAGGTCGAGTTCGTGTAAGGTACAACAAACACCCAATCAATTTCCTTATACATTGTATTATATACCATAGGAGAAGAACCTGCTTCTTCAAGCTTCACTCCTGAAAGGAAGGGAGTCTTGATTGGCTTGCAATATTTCATTTTGAACTTGTTCAGAAAATCTAAACCATACTTGCACTGATGTAATTTTATTCCATGTTGGTATTGAGCAATTTCGAGACCGAAGAATTGGCTCAACAACCCCAAATCAGTCATAGAAAATGTATGGTTCATTGCATCCTTCAAGGAGGCAATATATTTCTTTGAACTTCCTGTAATCAGAAGGTCATCCACATACAAGACAATAATCATCAAAGAACCATGAATCAGCTTCAAATAAACATTAGGATCATACTTGCATCGAAAAAAACTCAATGACAGCAGAAATCCATCAATCTTGGCATACCAAGCCCTGGGGGCTTGCTTAAGCCCATACAATGATTTATTTAGCCTGCACAAAAAATATGGACTAGTAAAAAACCCTTGAGGTTTCTACATTTAAATATATTCAGTGAGATCTCCATTTAGGAAAGCACACTTCACATCCATGTGATGTACCTCCCACTGCTTTGAAACTGCAATGGCTAAGGCTAACCTGATGGAGTCCATCTTTTCCACTGGTGCAAAGGTTTCATTGTAGTCAATACCATGTACCTGTGAGTATCCCTTGGCTACCAATATTTCCTTATATTTAAAAGGTGAACCATTAGAATAAAACTTAGTTTTGGAAACCCACTTACATTGAACTAGCTTCCTCCCTAGGAGAAGATTAACCAGTTCCCAAGTGTTGTTCTTCTGGAGTGAGCTGAATTCTTCTTTCATGGTTGTTTTCCATATTGGATCATGTGTTGCATACTCATATGTATGTGGGTCTGATTCAACCATCAGATAGCACTTCTCTACAAACAAAGGGTCTTTCATACACAGGGCACTCTCAAACTGATATCTAGTCCTCCTAGGATCATTAGGATTTCCAGCTAGTTCCCCAGCTGCATGGTTGGTATTTGCTCCCCATTTTGTTCTTGTGGGACTGTCAGGATCTGAAATTAAATCATCATTATCAAACATATCAGAAACAGCATACTCATTTGTCTCTTCACTTACATTCAATGGTTATGGTGGTGAAGAAGACTCTCCAACTTCAACTGCTCCTAAAGGCTCTTCTTGGAACCGAACACTCCTTTCAATGAAGGCTTTGTTTGTGCTCAAGTTGATAATATTGTACCATTTTGAATCTTCAGAGTACCCAACTGTTGGAGCAGGATCCCGCAACTACAGAAGAAGCTGCTATTTTTTGCGGAAAGAGAGAAGTTTTGGCGGAAAAAGGATAGGGCGGAGCTACGACGCCGTAGCACGTTTCCAGCTGGAGAGCAGAGCCGAAAACCATGACTTTTGGGATAGAAGAGTCAAGAAGGCAACGGTACCTAAGCGGCCGAGAGAAGAAAGCTCAACCACTGCATTGAAGGCAGCGGCGGAAGACAGGAGGGCTCAGCGACCCTCATAAAGAAGAAGGAGCAACGAGGCTCAAGCATTGAAGGCGAAGGACAGAACGAGAAGCGGTGCATAGTACCCATGGTCAGTTCCAGGAAGCATGGAAGATTGCAGAGAGCTGCGGTGTGACGGGAAGCGGCTACCTCAAGGACAGAGAGGACCGACTGTCACTATTAAGGGTATGGGTTTACTGTTGGGACAGGCCCACAGTGTTGTAATGGCACGACCTTCGGGCTGCCTATAAAAGCTTGCATTTTTGTATTGTAAAAGGTTAGCTAGTCAGTCAGTTAGTTAAGTTAGGCAGTTGATAGTTTTGTAGACTCAGGAATCAGTCAGACAGACTGCGTTGTAACGATCCAGACACATAGTTGTCTGTGAGTCATTTGAGTCTGTATGTAACCATTCACAGAGAGAACAGAGAGGGAAGGGATATTGAGAGAAAGGAAACATAGAGATAAGATCAGAGATCTAGAGGAGACCTTGCGCTGCATTTGTAGTGCAACAGACTGTGCTAACTTCCCTCAAGATATATAATAGAAGCACAGTTTGGTGGACGTAGCTCTCATCCCGGGGGTGAACCATGTTAAATTTGTGTGTTATGTGTTGTATGAATGTGATTGTATTTGCTTATTGTTACTGGTTATTATGCATGTAATGATAGTAGCAGTAGATGAATGTATGTATTGTTCCGCTCATGATAATGCAAGAGGATAAAGATAAGTTGAAGCATTTTAGTAGGATGTTTAAAAACTTCTTTACGTCTGTCTCTAATGACCAGTTACTCACAATACACTTCTGAGAAGTAGGGTTTTGCACATCGGCACAGTCAATGTTAAGAGCGCAAAGTCGCAGTGGTAAGATATCGCAGAGAGGCGATATCGCATCGGCAGAGGAGCTGCGGTGCGTAAGACTGCGAGCTGAGGGCTTAGCGTTAAGGAGAGGATGGGTGTTCCACGGTGCGCAGAGATGCGGTAAGGTTGGGAATATTGTGAGTAAGTGGAAGTTGTGCGACGCGAGAGGAAATCGTGTGACTTGCGCAGGGTTACGCATCGCACGGGAAAAAGTGCTGCGAGTAGAAGGGGATGTGCGGTGCGCAGAGCTAGTTGATCTAGTGGTGCGCAGGAGTAAGAGAAAAGAAGTAGGATGCACAGAACCTGGTCCAAGACACTTGAGTCTTGGCCAACCCATTAGATTCACTTCGGGTGAGACTTCAGATCGCTTCGCGGTCTGTCGCTGAAAGGGCCAGTGAGTTTTGGGTGTTGTTGATTAATTATAGTAAACCCGGGTCTGCCCATGCAATCAACAAATGGTTCCGTTGCCGGTTTGAATGACTGGGAGTCAATGTTCTATTGGCATCCTACGAGAGAATAATTTCACCAGTGGCTGGTTCAGACTTAAGTGAGTTCTCCAAGAAAGAGAATAGGAGTCCGAGACTAAGCACAGAGGCCTGGCTAGAGAAGCACATCGCTTCAGACATACACGCTATATTTTTTGTAACCTACGGAAACGAGATTTTCAATTGGTTATCCAAGTTGACAGATAGCAACACATTCAAGAAGAAAAGAAACATCGTCTGGACACCGGAGCTGATTCAGACTGTACAGAACCTTGACAATCCGACTACGAGAGCAGTGGACTTCTAGCTTACTAGTGTGCTAGAAGGCTACGTTACAGAGTTTGCAGTTGACCAGAGAAAGAGCTCCAGCGCAGCCGAACGATACTTCTTCAAAGGATATCGCGGTAAGTACCTAATATCTCTAAACTTTTCCCTTAAGATGCTGCTATATGAAAAAGGAACAATGGATCTAGTCTCAGATGAATAAGTAAAACTAGTAATGTCCCAAGAGTTTGAAAGTGATCTTGATGACATTGGACGAACACGGAGTGGAAAGAAGTATAAAGTAGCATTTAGTTCTCCTATATTTGAAGACAGTTCAAACAGTATTAGACAGCAGAGCCCTAGCACCACCGAAGAACCATAGGGGGGTATCCCTTACCACCCCTATACTCCACAGAAGCAGACAGGGACTCAGAATAATACCGTAGGTACTCCATCTAGTAGTTCACAGTCAGTACCTACTCCCATTACAGCACCTTCACCTACACCACTAAGTGGTAGTACTCCAGTCAGTCAGAACCCACCACGGAGAAATAGAATGGGAGACGACATGAAGCTACCTATTTTTAAAGGTACCGGAGTAGAAGACCCGGAACAACACCGGTTCCTATGCGAAGCTATGTGGACCATTAAAACAATCAACGATGATAACCTTAAACTTGTACAGTTGGTTACCACACTTAGAGACAGAGCCTTGACATGGTACATAAAGTATACTGCATTACCCAAGACACTCGCCCAGGTCAAGAACGCCATGATTAAAGAGTCCAAGAAACCTAAATCTGAGTCTCAGTGCATTACAGAGCTTAAGGATATTAAACAGCTACCTTCAGAGTCAGTATGGGACTTTGACTATAAATTCAAAGCTCTTATCGACCAAGTAAGTTTTGAGTTTGCACCGGAGCAGCATAAAGAATGGTTTATTGCAGCGCTGCTCCCTCATATCAGAATGCCACTAATGCAACAGAAACTCACTACTCAAGATGAAGCGCTGGAGATGGTAATGAAACTAGAGGCTTCACCTTTAGCAGAAACCAGTACAGGGATGACAACTCTACAGACCCAGTTGGCCAACCTCACCTTACAGATACACGAACTTAAAAAAGGGAAAGAGTCCATGCAAGACATATGGTGCATAAAGTACAGAGAGCAGGGCCACAGTAAAGACAACTGTCCAGTCTTTGCAGACTATTTAGCATCAGGGGCCCCTAACCCCTTACCACAAACATGAGGGCCATGGTGTGAAATATGTAGAACTCAAGGACATCCACCTCAGCAATGCCCTTTGCTTCAAAAGTATGTCCAGACACCTAAAAATCTCTATTGTATCTTCTGTAAATCCATCGGGCATGCTCCACAATATTGCCGAGCTTATGATCTCCTATCAGAAAGAACACAGGATGTGTACAGAGTCCAAGCAGATGCACAGGGTCCAGCAACAGGAACACAGCCGTCTCAGCCGTATGGAGGCCGAGGAGGAGGATTCAGAGGACGAGGCCGTGGAGGAGGCTTCGCAAGAGAAGGAGGTTTTGGTCAAGGTCGTGGACCAGTCACTTGTTATAATTGTGGAATTGTCGGACACTATGCTAGGGACTGCCAGAACGCCACTACTACTTGTAATTACTGCAAATCTTACGAGCATACCATAGAAGAGTGTCCCATATTGATAGCCAAGATCAGAGATCCTAAACCAGTTGCACACCAGAACATCCAGCTCATTGCTGCTGAACCTAAGGAACCAGAACCAGCAGTTAACATTGTGACTCGGAGCGGTGCTTCCACCAGTGGCACATCGCAGGAGACCGGATAGAACACAAGTCAGGGGTGGGTGCGCAGAGCTCCTACTAAAGCAACTGCACTCAACCTACAGAATAACAAGGATACCTTTCACGAAGCTAAGGCTTCCTTTGATGAACCTACACTAGCAGGACCGCAGGTACCGCCGTCTAGGGGCGTACCGCAGCAAGTACTAGCAATAACCCTGAGCAGGCACAGCAGGCTACCACATCCGGAAGATGTGACGAGGATGAATTGACAGGAAGTATACAAGCCTTCCTCCACAGCTGCTTGAAACTCCTGAGAAATGATAAAGCTATCGGTGAGCTACAGCGTATGATAGATCAGTGTCAGCAACCCTCTCTCTCAGACAGTGCACACTGCGCTGTCCACAATATTACAAGACATGCAAGGACAGGAAGAGAGATGAAATTCACAGCCCAGATTAGTGACTTTGAAATGGATGAGGTTGTCTTAGACCTAGGATCAGAGGTGAATGTTCTAACCAAGCAGACGTGGGAACAAATGGGTAGTCCTCAGCTAGCCCTATCACCTATCCACTTGAGACTAGCTAATCAGCATCGAGTATCACCATTGGGTCGCTTATCGCAGGTGCCAGTTGATATCGACAGATTTTGTACTTTTTTGGACTTCGAGGTCATAGTAATCATTGGTGACAGTCGACCATATCCAGCACTACTAAGTATTGATTGGGCAATTGGTAGCAAAGCTGTCATTGACCTAAAGAAAAGACAAATGACCTTTGAGGATGCGCGGATCCGGGTCATCGCACCATTGGATCCTTACCAAGGTCCTAGATATATCGAACCTATCCGAGCAGAGGAGGAGGCACATAATATGGAGAGTCTCTACCAGATGACAGCAAACCAGAATGACTATATCAACCCCACTGCAGAAGGGCATATTAGTTGGCAATGCGACAGCTCATGCGCATCGGATTCGGATGTTGGTCTAGAAAACTGGCAGAATAGACTTTACGAAGTATCATCGCGCAGATGTGCGTTTATAAGTAAGTCACTGCGATGGATTGGTGCCGAGATCGTCGAGACTCCATCATATCATGGTTTGACAGGCATCCAATATTTTCTCGAACAATTTGAGCAACAAACTCCCCCTGAACAGAGGATCGCATCTATGGACCTTGCAGTTAGAGCCACACCTGCAAGATGGTGGTATGCACATAAGGAAAATATCGCATCATGGGATAACGTCAAAAGACTGATGGCGATCAGATTTTCTGAAGACAGAAGGTATGCTCAGCACAAATACACAGGAGAAACTGACCCCAGGGTACACATTCAGATATGTGAACAGAACTGGTCGGACATTCCAGAGGATGAATGGGTTCACAGATTCATTCACACATTGGACACAATTCCAAGGAATTGGTATACAGAGACCGAGTTGCGCAAGGGAACAACCACATGGCCGCTTATGATAGACAGCTTCCTACTCACCTTTGCATTTGAATCAGAACATCCAAGAGTTGCCCAGGCCCTAGATATCATCAAGACAAAGATTTTTGAGGATCACACTATCTCAGTACCAGTCCAACCTGAGTGGACTATCCAGCTAGAAGAGGCGTTGGAATGCTATAATTTCACATCAGAATCAGAGGAAGCGAATGAGGATCCTCGCAATACCAACATTCCAGAATCAGAAGGCACTCGCGAAGTGGAGGGACCACAGCTAGAGATTCCAGCGATCACCGAGCCCATCAAGATTAAAAAGGTCAATATTGGCACAAACGAAGAACCTAAGTTTGCCTCTATTGGAGACTACTGGAATGATGAAACGGTTGGACAGATTGCAGATCTGCTACATGATTATCAAGACCTATTTCCCACCAAGTTCACAGAGATGAAGGGAATATTTGGAGACTTGGGAGTCATGAGGATACCACTAAAGGAGGATGCTAGACCAGTTAAGCAACATCCATACAGATTAAACCCGCGATACAAAGAAAAGGTAAAGGATGAAATTGATAAAATGCTGACAGCAGGCATCATTGAACCAGTAGAGGAAAGCGAATGGGTTAGCCCTATGGTAGTGCAAGAGAAGAAAACAAAAGGGGACATAAGGATCTGTGTTGATCTGCGAAAACTCAACGATGCATCACTTCATGATCCATTTCCAACACCGTTCACTGATGAAGTATTAGACAACGTGGGAGGACAAGAGATCTACTCCTTCACTGACGGGTTTTCAGGCTACCACCAGATCAGAATACACCCAAAAGAACGATCCAAGACCACATTTGCAACAGAGTGGGGCTCGTTCCAGTATACGGTAATGCCCTTTGGCCTTAAGAATGCACCAGCTATATTTTCTAGAGTAGTAGTTGCTGTATTTAAAGAATACATTCATAAATTCTTGTAAGTTTATTTTGATGATTGGACTGTATTTGGGTTAATCAATAAGCACATAGGCGATCTAAGACTGATGTTAGAAAAATGTAGGCAGTACCAGATCTCTCTAAACTTGAAAAAATGTATATTCTGTGCACCATTTGGTATCTTGTTGGGTCACATTGTCTGCAGACAAGGCTTGATGGTAGACCTCGCCAAGATCGCTATCATTGTAAACCTTCCAGCACCTAATTCAGTTAAGCAACTGAGGACAGTACTTGGTCATACCGGGTACTACAGAAAGTTCATCAAGGGCTACGCAAAGATTACAGCGCCGATGGAAAAATTGCTCAAAAAAGATGTAAAATTCCTATGGAACAAGGAATTCCAGCAGAGCCTAGACATACTTAAGGAGAAGATGGTTACAACACCCATCCTAGTATTTCCGGATTGGACTAAGCCTTTCCATGTACATGTGGATGCATCCGGCATCGCATTAGGAGTCGTCTTAACCCAGCCAGGAGAAGGGGATCTTGACCATCCCATCGCATATTCCAGCAGAAAGTTATCAACAGCAGAAAAGAACTACACCACAACAGAAAGGGAGGGTTTAGCTATGGTATATGCGTTGCAGAAGTTCAGGCACTATCTATTGGGCACCTCATTTAAAATGTTTACTGATCATTCCGCATTGAATTACCTAGTCAATAAACCAGTGTTAGGGGGAGAATCTGTAGATGGTTACTCCTCTTCCAGGAGTATGACTTTGAAATCATTGTGAAACCAGGAAGACTGAATGCAGGACCAGATCATCTGTCACAGCTAGACTCAAGAGAAGAGCCCAGTAACCTAGAAGACAGTCTGCCAGATGCGCCGTTGTTTTCCATACGGATTGCAAATGAGTACTATGCCGACATTATTCAATTCCTCACCACAGGAGTAGCACCTGACGACTTTATGAAATAGCAAAAGAAGCAGTTGTTTGTTAAGGCAGCAGACTTCACCCTCATTGCAGGATGTCTATACAAGTCAGGTCCGGATGAAGTTCTGTGCAGATGCGTGATGCCCTAGCTGCAAAGCCTTCCTCTTTTCGGTTGGAATTCTAGCCCAAGCCTTTGAGCCAAAAATCCTGAAATGTGTCACATCTGGCTTGTGCCTACTCCAAGATTCAAAATGAGTCATACCATCAAGCTGTTTATGAGGCACCCTATTTTGTATATAGGATGCACATTTTATAGCCTCGGCCCAAAACTTTGGTGGCAAATTCTTAGCCTCCATCATACAGGTTGCCATCTCCTTCAATGATCTGTTCTTTCTCTCAGCAACACCATTTTGTTGTGGTGTGTAAGGGATTGAATGCTGCATCTAAATACCTACATCTTCACAATATTGAATGAACTTAGAATTGACATAATCACCACCATTGTCAGATATGAGGATCTTGAGTCTCCTCACAAACTGGTTTTCAACCAAAGCCTTAAATACTTTGAAGAGGCCAAAAACTTCGGACTTATGCTTCAGGAAGTAAACCCAACAATACCTGGAAGGTCATCTATGAAGGTCAATGGCTTGACTCATTGACATATGAGGAAATGGATCAGAAACATCACTATGGATCAACTCAAGAGGTGCAAAGGTTCTCTCATGACTAGCTCTCTCAAATTTATGCTCTAGGTGTTTTCCTAGGATACAACCTTGAAAAAATCCCTTGGAAGACTTAATCTTTGGTAACCCTATGACCATTTATTTTTCACTTAGATAAGAAAGATACTTATAGTTAAGATGCCAAATATTGCTTTCCTCACTAGCATGAAACAGAAGAGCAGAGGGGTTTGCGTAGGGTAAAAAATGTGAAAACATGTATACCTTCAAAGTGTGATGTACAACTCCTTTTGCAATGACTTTAGTATTCAATATCTCTGTGATATCAACATCATCAGGGGAGAATATGACCTTCTTTGGAGACCCTGTGTGAGTCATTTGATACATTGACAAGAGGTTAGAGGTAAGACCTGGAACATACAATACATTACTAAACTTACCATGGTCAAGATCAATCCTTCCTTTCCCAAACTATCAGTGAGTGAGTCATCTCCCGGCACTATTGGTGGACCTTTCAACATGTCAAGAGAGGAGAATGCCTCCTTGGTTGAAACCATATGTCTTGAAGCTCTAGAGTCTATGATGAATCTAGGTGAGCTTGATGTGCCAGCAACCAATGCATGTACTCTCTCTCTGTCCTCTGAATTTGATCCTCCTTCCCTCTTCTTTAAGCAACCAGGAAGGGAGATGTTATTCTTCTCCAAGATTTGGGTCAAGATGTCAATTTTATTCTTCATGTAGGAGATTTCAGGATGATAGCCCTTACTGCACTATGTGCACTTGCTCATTTCTCCTTTGTTCTTCTTCTTCTAGAAGTTATACTTGGAGCCTTGGGGCTCCTCTTGAGACTTGTTCTTATCTCTCTTTTGCTCAGTTGGCTTCTTAGATTTCTTATTGCCTTTTGAATCCACCCTCGAATCTCCAGCAACCAAATCTTGGTCTTTGGAAGGATTGATGGTGCCCATCATCACCAGTTTATCTTGTTCTTGTGTGAGGGATTCCATGAACTCTGTAAGCTTAGGCATATTCCATGCTCGAGCTATTAACTCGGTGGCATGGAAGGTTGAAACAAACAATGAATAGTCATGGCCAAGATTTGAGAGTATGGCCAAAAATAGTTTCTCTTCCTTCTTTTTAATTCCACACTGTTTTAGCTGCAAAACAAGGCCTTTAAACTTGGAAAAGTAGAGTTGCAGGGATTTGAAGTTGCTGGGACTCAAAGAGATCAATTCATTCTCAATTTGATGCCCTCTCATCTCATCTATCTTACCAAAAATATATACAATATTCTCCCACACTTCATTAGGTGATGTCAATCCATCAAGATGGAAAATGAGGTCTCTAGATATGCTCAGACATGGAAGGCCATAGGCCTCATCCCTCCTGTTGTGCCATTTAATTTTCTTTGCAATTGCATTGGGCTCTACCTCAGTTGCCATAGTCATGCTATAAATACCCTTTACTCTCAACAGTATCTACATCTCTGCTTTCCATTCAAAGAAATTAAATGGAGTCAAGATGATCTTCTGAGATTGATCCATAGCTCTGAACTGTGCCCTTCAACCAGCATAATGTGCTCCCAATCAAGATTTTGAACCTACAATATCAATATGGAAGGAGATAAATTGATCTACAAAGGCTTTGATACCATGTGGAAATTGATCCCAAGTGATAGAACAATTGCACTCACAAAAATTGCTAATCAACCATGCAAAATTACAAACAAAGGAGACTGAAATTGGAGCATAACACTAATCTGTATTGAATAAGTGTACAATAGCAAAACATATGAAGTCATATGCTGCTGCAATATATAATTACATGGTATATTCGAATGCATAAGGATTCCATTCGAAATAGTCAAAAGTAGGCTTACTAAATCTATTCAAATCCCCCATAGGTGCATAAAGCAGTTTCCAAATCTACCTAGAGGCTCACAAACTGGAAAATTCAAGTAAGAAAGCTAATAAGTGATGGAAATACAACTTATACATGCTTTTATTAGGATAAAATAATGGAGGATGAGGAAGGCAAAAAACAAGTCAACTACATCTAGTATTACTTTCCCTTTTGCCATAAATCTCAATAAAGCAGGCAACTTAGCAGAAAACGTAGATATGTGCTAGGGAGGATCTGGGATAAATTAGATATGCTAAATATGTATTCTGGGATGTTTCCCAAGTGCTCCATGACTCAATTTTAGCAACTTTGAATTCTATGGCATGTGGAAGACAACTTGCATAGAGTGGAATATTGGAAACTAGGCAAATAAGACAAAAATGGATTAATTAATGTCTAAGGTAGGTAACTATGGGTTGATTATTCTAATAGAAACTCTGTTGTGGAAACAAAGTTGCAGAAAGTCTATTGTAGAAACAGAGTTGTGGAAATTCTGTTGTAGAAATAGAGTTTCGGAGAAGCTGTTGCGGAAGCAAAATTGTGGGGAGTTAATTTTAGAGAAGAATTTGGTCGAGGGATAAATTTGGTAATCTTGCTAAGTGTAGGAGCCACCAGATCCTGGAGGTGATGGTTGGGTTAGCTGTGGTTGATTTCTCCTACCGCAATTTTGGTATTAGGGTGGAAAAATATGTCCTACATGTTGGAAAATAGAAACAACATCCAGCCATGACTGGGTAGAAGTTATTGGGCAATTCCACACTTGTAATTCTGGGTCGAATTGTCCGAGGGAGTGAGTAGGTGATGCAAAAGCTATCGGTATGTTAAGAGGAGGTGAACCTGTGACACCAAAACTTTGAACTAGAGGAATAAATCCGATGAGGTGTTAGTGGAAGCTTGATTGCAACTCACTGTTCGGCCTCAAGGAGAATCTCATCTGAGAGAGAAGTGTAGAAGTAGAAGCCTAGAAGGAGAAAAGAAGAGAGCTCAAGAGGCTCTAGATAGAGGACCAATGTTACCAAAATACCAAGTACAAGAGGTTCTTAGGATAAGCTAAAATGATTTTTTGTTACCATCTTTGAACTCGTAAAAACTAAAAGAGGAACTCATCAATCATGATGTGGAAATTAAGGGAAGGAAACTATCTCATTTGTAATAAATGGAATTTATTAGTCACCTTTGAACATTGCACTTGCCTGCATTTCATACAGTCAATTGGGTATTCAACTTACTTCGAAGTCGATCCACTTTCATGAGTCATGTCACTCCTTTAAGCCTTTCAAAGAATGCATTGTCCACCCTCACATTATGTTTTGGTATCCTTCTGGTCAAGTCAATGCTGAAAAGTATTCAGTCGTGCTGCCTGATGTTCAAAGAGAAGTCATGTTGAGAGTTTTCATCTGCAATTTACATTTTGTTTCAATTACCTTTGAGTCAGTCCTATGGTTACATCATACTCAAAATTCCAAAACTTAGTACTGAGTTTCATGTTGTTGATGTGGGATTCATCATGGCCCTCCTTCAATGAGACTATTCCAGTCGACTTCAACTCATCATCCAGGAATTAGTCTTAGAAACAAAAATTAGTACCTTGAGATCGGTATTCATCAATGACAGATCCTCTCTCTTTCAACATAGGTTCACATCATTGACCTTTGATTGAAATATTCGATTGAGTGTTCGACATCAGATCATCTATTCACACTTAGGATATTATGCTAGGGTACCTTGGGAATAATTGACATCATTGGTGATCTCCCTCGCACTTGTTAACAATTATCATGATTTATTGGTAATCAAGTGGTTTCTACCATGTTCTACATCAATACCTTGTAATCACATGGATATAATCATACTTTGTGGAAGACAAGACGAAGACCCTGGGTATCTGTTAGGTGCTCATTGCTTTCCCCAGGTTGTGATGGAATATTTGTATGAGTCCTAGTATGGATCCATTGTATGGCCATGGCTGTGCTCAAATTTGTGTCCATATGGCATAGATCTACATAGTATGTTTGGTAGATATGTCCAAGTTTGAGTGTCTTTCACATGGATCTACGTTGTATTATAGCAGGCATATTTATTCATCTCTCTCATTGATCTACTTTGTATTGGTATGCATCCATGACGAGGATTCATTTGGATATGAGTCAAATGTATTGATGTATTACAGAAGCCAGGCTAATCATGATCTTCTATCAAGCGATTTATTTCCTAGAAGTGATAACTTGATCTTGCAAAGATATCACCTATCATATCCCTCTAGCCTCATGCTTTGGGGGGATTTTGTTACACATACTTCTCATCACCATCATGTGTTGAGGCCCAAAACATCAGAAATTTCCTTTAATCCCCAAAATGTGAAGTTGGACAATGGTCAGGACTCTTATTTTCATCCCTAAGTCCAGCATCTCTTCTACCCTTTATGCAATAAGCATTACCCTCTTCATAATGCCTCTTGTCTCTTGACAATGAGCAATGGAAACACCTTTACCCTTTTATCAATAAGCGGTTCTACCCTGGTAATGCTCTGTATTCATAGTGAAAAGGAGGTGCTCAAATTTCAAAAGGAAAAAAAGAAGATTCACAAATCTTATTGAAGGAAAGCTTCATGGCACCCTCATCCCTACTCTTGTGGACCACCTGTACTTGAGATCCCCCCTAGTAGGATCTCCCTTCCACCTCATCCACCATTTTCTCAACCATCCCTATCCTCCCAATTGTTATAAATGCTAGCTCATCTCCCATGGGTTAGAAGAGGAAATTTATGTTGCTGCACTGAGTTCTAGCCAAATCTAGGGTGAGCATAGAGAACACAAGTTGGATCTTTGAGGACAAGTCTTGGTTATAATATATCTTCTTTCATCTTAATGCAATGATGGTTTCTTTCCCATAAAAATGTATTGTGTTATGATCACTCATTTTGTTATCATATTCCTGAGTCACTGATATAGAGTTATAGATAATTTTCTGGTAATTTTAATCTTATTTATTGTTTGATTTGTTTATTGCAGGTACATCTATGGATATCTAGCACCATATAGTATTGATGCATCATACTGCAAGATAGACAAAAGAATCGCCACATATCTACTAATTCTATGGAAAGTGCTTATCTTTTTTTTCACTCATTTGTTATAGACCTATACAATTCAAATATAGGGAAACAACTCCTATCAGCGGAAGGTGAGAATTTCCAGCAACAACAATATCTAAAAACATTTAGCATCATAACATCGTAATCATAAGCAAAGGATCATTAAAATAAATACAAGTGCAGCAACACAAGAGTCACAAAGATTTTCCTCGGGGAAACCACAAGGGGGAAAACCCTGCAAAACGTTCTTGGTATAGACTTCGACCAAGTACACTGTCAAACCTCAGCAATAAGAATTGTTTCTCATCTTCGACAGTCGACTCTCTCTCTCTCTCTCTCTCTCTCTCTCTCTCTCTCTCTCTCTCCAACGCAATAATTGAGTGTGAGATGTGTAAGAATGATAGAGGCGCCTCACCTATTTATATTCATTAGGTGAGTTCCTCAAATAACTAACTAGGTTGGCCATATTTCCTAATTAGGGATGGCCTACCTTAGGAGACTCAAAATATATTTTATATATTACGTTTGTTGGTACTATTTCCCTGAAATACAATGGAGGTTTTACCTCATGACTTTTACATGGCCAATTACATTCAAGACATCTCTTAATGGAGGAATAACATCCATGAAGGAGAATACAACAAAAGTACAATAGAAAATCTTCCGACATTACAATACTTTAACACCCTGCTTAACTAGGAAGGTATTCTACATCAACAACAACCATCATCTTAACTGTACAACTAACTAGTGAATCTCTATATGCCATGGGAAGTTTTGGAACATCATCATACATCTTCATCATCGATCTTAGCTAGATCATCTTCTGCGATATTGGTATGTAAATACTAAATCATCTTCTTTACGTGTCGAATCATCTTCTATCATTATATAAATACCGATTCATATTCTAGATCATCTTTTGTGGTATGAGTATGTGGATACTGAATTGTCTAAATCATATTCTGGATCATCTTCTGTAACATCAGTGTGTGAATATTGAATCAGCTTCTGCCACATCAATATGTGAATACTAAATCATCTTATGAACCTTCTTCTGTAACATTAGTATGTGAATAATGACTCATCTTATGTCATGTCACTATATGAATACTGAATCATCTTCTGAATATCAACCCTTCTTATGTAACATCAGTATGTGAATACTGAATCATATTCTAAATATTGACCCTTCTTATGTAACATCAGTATGCGAATATTGAATCATCTTCTAAATATTTACCCTTCTTATGTAACATCAGTATGTGAATACTAAATCATCTTCTGCCACATCAATATGTGAATACTGAATCTTTTTCTTCAACATCAGTATGTGAATACTGAATCATCTTTTGAACCATCAGTATGTGAATACTGAATCTTCTTCTTCAACATCAATATGTCAATATTGAAACATCATCTGCAACATCAATATGTAAATACTGAAAAAAAATCATCTACATCATCATTATCTAAATACCAAAACATTATCATCTGCATCATCAGTATGTAAATACTGAAACATCATCATCTACATCATCAATATGTAAATACTGAAACATCAACATCTACATCATTAGTATGTAAATATAGAAACATCTACATCTGCATCATTAGTATGTAAATACTGAAACATCATCATCTGCAACATCAATATGTGAATACTAAAACAACAAGAACATCATTATCATGTTAGTGCTAAAGAAACATAATAAAAAAATGCTATATCATCATATGAATTATCAGCATAGAGATGTTGGAACATCATCATCATCATCAACATAAAAATGTTGAAACAAAATAATTATTATCAGCACAAAGTGTTTTGACTTCAACTGCATCAACATTATCAGCACAGGACGTTGGGGCCACAACCATATCAACATCAAAGAGTAGATCGACGATCATGCAGAAGGATACAAAGATCTGACAGCTAAAAATAATTGCAGAGAAAAAGTTGCGGAAGGAAAGTTGGTGGGGATTAACTTTGAAAAGTTGGTCAGGAATCCCACATCCCACATCCAACAACCCGCATGTGGAAAGATTTTAGCGGAAACTCTATTGCGAAAATAAAGTTGCAGAAATTATGTTGCAAAAACAGAGTTGTGGACATTATGTTGTAGAAATAGAGTTGCGGAGAAGCTGTTGTGGAAGTAGAATTGTGAGGAGTTAATTTTAGAGCAGAATTTGGCCGAGGGATAAATTTGATAATCCTGCTAATTGTAGGAGCTACCAGATCCTAGAGGTGATGGTTGGGTTGGCTGTCATTTATTTTCGCTTGCCCCAATTTTGGTATCATAGCGGGAAAAGATGTCCTACGTGTTGGAAAATACAAACAACTTTCAGCTATGACTGGGTAGAATTTATTGGGAAATTCCATACTTGTAGTTGTGGGTAGATTTTTCTGTGGGAGTGAGTAGGTGATACAAAAGCTATCAGGATGTTCAGAGGAGGTGAACCTATCACACCAAAATTTTGAGCTAGAGGAAGAAAGTCGATGAGGTGTTAGTGGAAGCTTGATTGCAGCTCACTGTTCGGCCTCAAGGAGAAGCTCGTGTGAGAGAGAAGTGTAGTAGTATAATCCTAGAAGGAGCAAAGAAGAGTGCTCAAGAGGTTCTAGATAGAGGACCAATTTTACCAAAATACCAAGTACAGAGAAGGGGCTTGGTGAGGTACGATTGTAGCAGTGTGAAAGAGAACTGTTATTGCATAGGCTTAATGCAAAAGGATGGTTGCACACATAGGAAGAGCACGAGCTTGACCAGCGACAAACGAATAATTTATGGATGAAATGAGAGAGCTACAAGCACATCTGGAAGCCATGGAGATAGACAGACGAAGAGACCTAGAAGCGGGAAGAGAGTAATTTTACTCTGGTTAAGAGATAAAGTACGTGAGAACAAGAGAGTGTTCTGTGAAGGTGAGAAGACAGACCAGCAGCAGTCTGAAAAGAAGAAGAGTTTGCATGCAAGTGGAGAAGAGGATTATAGCCCAAGCAGTAAGTTATAGGAATATATATATACTTTGGGAGGAGTGAATGCATGCAAGGGATAGCAGAAGGAGTGAATACATTTCAGCAAAGAAGTCATAGTCTTTGAAGACAGTGATGAAGGAAACTAGTGAGGGTTTTTGAGAGAAAGTGAAGTGTGTACAAGTACCTAGTATTTGAACTAAGGATTGAAGTACAAGAGGAAAGTTATGTTCTCATGTAGATGAGTTGTGGGAGAAATCCTAGAAGGAGCATAGAGAAGTGCTCAGGAGGGTTCTAGAAAGACGACCAGTACTTGCCGAAATACCAAGCAGGGAGAACTATTACTACAGAGGTTTGGTGAGGTGAGGTGTAGCAGGGAGATCCATTAATGCAAAGGCTAGTGCAACTCATAAAGAGTGAAAGAAAACTCAAGAATGTGACTAATAAGAGTCATAGAATAGGTTCAAAAGGAAGCCACAAAAGGAATAAAAAATAGTCCAAGGAAAATGGCATATGTAGAAGAATGACTGACGAAGAATATGAAAGAGAGAAGGATGAGATAGAAGTCCATCTAGAAGTAACGATGGAGTTGTTACAATAGAAGGAGGAAGACCAGAGATGTGTTTTTCTTGTGAACAGAAAGTTGAAGTGGCATAAGCTACAAAGAAGAAGAGAGCAACTGATGAATGCTTAGTATGAAGAAGAGATACTCAAGGAAAGAGAGTGTCTGAGGGAAGTCTTGAAGATTGAAGCTTCAAGTGAGACCAAGACGTCTCAATGTTTTGAAATTGATATTTTGTAACTGTCTATAGGTACAAAGAATGAGGAAAGGAAATTTGATAATGTTGGCATAAATAATGAAGGAGTTGAGAAGAACTTCGATTATGTCCAGAGAAATGATGAGACAGTTGTGTCTCATGCAAATACACTTAAATAGAGAGAAAAAGGTGATGCTTTCAAAGCCTACTGTGAAAGCTGAAAATAAGGAAGACTTGGCATATGATGATGACCAATAACTGAAAGAGACAAAGGAGGATATCAAGGGCTCAGATGTAATGCTTGGGGAATCTCAAAAGAAGGTTATTGAGGATTTTCTGAGTCTTGTAGCAGACTTGGAAAATCCAGAGAAATATTTGATGATTAAGTCATCAAATAAGGCCATTGATTCTTATGGGTTTAAATCTGGCAAATTGAATGTGTTTGCAGGTATTTTAGAAGACAATACATCTTATCAAAATTGTCTTAAGTGAAGTTGAAAGTTACCAATAAATTCATAATGAAGAGGAAGATGTAAAGCCTGAAGATATAGTGCTTGAAGAAGCTGACAGGGAGATGTTATTGCTGGAGAACCTATTACAGAAATTTGAGTCTAATTGTGAATGGAAACCTCAGGTAAACAAGCTATGTTTTAATATTTTTGATGAAGAGATGAAGTACATTGAGGGGTGCATAGGAAAAGATGAAAGAGATGGAAGAGATGGAATTGTTGTCAAGCAATGAAAAAGGGAAAGATGAGTTATTGCAGAAGGAGTCTACATAGTCCTTAATTAATGAAGGAAACAAGCTTATTGGGGAAGAGATAGTCATGTCTTATGAGAGGGAATTTGTTCCTGCTGAGGACAAAGAATATTTGGTTTACTTAGAGAGCCAAGGTAAGAATGATGAATAGAACTTTGGGACTTCCAAAAGAAAAGAGAATCAGAATTATATTCTAACATAGAGGGATGAGATAATGTCCGAGAAAACTTTGGTTAGTGACGAGAATGAAGAAATCCATAAGGAAGAAAGTGACGCTACTGTGTCTCAAATTGGATATGAAACAGTCTTGGGACTGAGGCAGACTGAATTGACTGATAGAAATGGTCAAATAATTGAAGGGAAATTACTGAAGATTGTCCATACATAGGTGCTTGAAGGGAATCAAGTAATCAATGAATGTTTGAAATACTGGCTGAAAGCATTTGAGGAAGAGCAAGAATTTCTAGTTAATGAAGGAGAAGTGTCTCATGTTGTAAGAGAGACAAGAGAAGATACTAGTTCACAGTTCTATGATTTGTTTACTATTATATAAAGAGGAGTGATTGAGTATATAACTGCAATAAAAAAACTGAGAGATAAATTACTTTTTGAAAAAGAATTTTTAGGAAGTAAGTAGAAAAATCATATTGCAGAGGGAGATGCTTGTCAAAGCATACAGGAAGTAAGGGTGGAAGAATTATCATGAGTTGTTTCTAGAGAAATATCCAAAGCAATATCTGGGCTAGCATTTGGAGAAATCTCAAGAGTTGCAATAGAAATTAAATCAAGGAAGCTTGAAGAAGGTAACCAACAGTTTGAAAATGAATGTACAGAATGCAGTAAAGTGCAGTGGGAGAGTAATCAAAACATGATTTTTTTTCAATAGAAAACTAAATTGAAGGATGTCATAGATGAATTTTGGAAATTCATGAAAATTCCTAAGAAACGCTACAGCATCGTCAAGCAGGAAGACCAATGTAAAGTTGAATGGAGAGTGAAAAATGATGAAGGTAAATACAGTAGAGTACTACAGCATAAGGTTTGGAAGCCTGGAATATTACATCCAGGAAGAAATAATGACAATAAATCTTTTGAAAGATTGCATACTAAATTTTGGAGTCCAGGAAGACAAAAGCTAGAGATGCATGACCAAGAGGTCATGATTCTTTTCTACTTTGGGAGTCTGATGCATGAGAATTAGATCTCAATACCAACTACTCAATTTTTGATCGGACCTTAAGCTCTAGACATTTTCCCAAGGAGGGGTCAGTTGTAGAGACATTGTAAACTTTCATGTAAAGTATTTTATTTTCCTAGCAGGTCTAGATAGGATAAAACATCTAATATGATAGGTTTCAGTAAGGGATGAGTCATGTAACTAACTTGATGTAGGAGCATCATGCAATGCCAACAATGAGATGAGTTGGTCACATGCTATGGAATATTTTTTGTTGCTTGATGACTCATATTTTGTTAGCAATGATAGGAATGATGGCGGATCATGACTCCCTGCGTGGAGATCAAGCCACACGTTTTTTATTATGATAGGGACATTTTCATCATGCTTGGTAGTGGTTTGTTTTTTGTTGTAGGACCAATCGGTGGGAAAGTAATAGTTTATCTTAAATAGGCAGACTAGATAAGTAGAAGGGGTTCTGTTCTTCAGGGTTATTCACAGAAGGGAAGATCAAACTTGCGTCTGGTCTCCACTTGTAAATATTTTGAGAAGACTGAATAAGGAGAGTCGAGTTGTGTGCTCGTTTGATTACTTCATAGAAGGATTATATGTGTGTTTTTAGTGTTATTAGTCTATCTGCATTTATTGTTTGAATGATGAATCCGTGAAGAGCCGAATTTGACGGTTTTCCAAACTTCTGTGTATTATTGATTCAAGTGTTAAATTGTTGCTTAAATAGATGAAATATGGCATATATGGATGGATAAAAGTGTTAGGATAATGAATTTTAAAGATTGCAGGATGGATTGATTGATTGGCTGATCAATCAACGTAGCACACAGATTTTATGCCATTAACAAGTTTTGCAGAGAATGAACGATGAGGATTGAGTCCACAGACGAAGATATGACGGTCTAGAAGAGATCTGCAATGGAGGTTTTGAGGGTGATAACAGATCTACAAATATCTATAATATCTGCATCAAATATTAGATCGACGATCATGGAGAAGGCCGCAAAGATCTGACAGCTAAAAATAATTGTGGAGGAAAAGTTGCAGAAGGAAAGTTGAGGGGGAGCAACTTCAGAAAGTTGGTCAGGAATCCCACAACCCACATGCGAAAATCCTGTTGTAGAAACTCTGTTGTGAAAATAGAATTGCATAAATTCTGTTGCGGAAACATAGTTGTAGAGAAGCTGTTGCGGAAGCAGAATTGCGGGGAGTTAATTTTAGAGCAGAATTGCGGGGAGTTAATTTTAGAGCAGAATTTGGTCGAGGGCTAAATTTTGTAATCCTGCTAAGTGTAGGAACCACCAGATCCAGGAGGTGTTGGTTGGGTTAGCTATTGTTGATCTATCCTGCACCAAAGAAGTCCATGTCCGACAGCTATATCAAATACAAAACAACAAATATTATACTGAACCAAATATATATGGAAAACTTCATCTGGGAAACCCAGATTCAATTAGTTGTAACTCAAATGCATAAGTATACAACTGGGAGATGAAAGACTATAAAAATCAAGAAAGTGGATGCTAGACCATTTAGGCCATCCTGAAAAACAATATATGTCAATGTTTTTCTGTATCCATAATACCAAAAATATTCGAAAGAAAAATTAGTGAATACCCTTCTTTAGCACTAATCAAAGCTGAAAACAGACAGTCACTTCAGTATAAAGAGTGGGAATCACCAGTCCTTCTTATTGAATAAGTTTCCAAAAACATAGGTGAACACGAACGACTTCAAATCCTGGTCGAAACATTTACAAGTCAAGCTACTCGATGCTGGGATACCCATCAGTCGAGACTACAAATGTGGTCAACAGCTTCAACATACTTCATCAAAATATTTGGAGTGAAGGAGCTAACAAATCAGGAACAAATACCAGTCTTCACACAAGGACAAGACCCCAAAAAAGACATAAGTATTCATAAAAGAAGAATGGAGAATACTTGGTTATATATATGAGCGAGTATGCTCGCACCTATTTCCATCAACATTAGACGATTTACCAAATAAGTGGTACAAGATCGAAGAAGCATGAGGAAAAGCATTCTTATGGAACGAAATTAAAGAAAAAATCACCAAGGACTTCAATTTCATACCAGAGGATGAAAAAATAGTCGAAGCGATAAAACAGATAAAAACATTCCTGAAACCAACTGTTAATAACAATTCAACACAAACTCACAGCCGACCGAAAACATCATGTAATAATATTCGGTCAAATAAAATACCATAGTCGATAAGACTTCGACTAGAAACCAAGCGTACAAATGGAAAAATATTTCAGTGGAAATCTGATCATCCAGAAACGACGGAACCAATTAGAAAAATATTCAAGGTCGAATCAACCGAAAAAGAAGAACCTAATCTGATGACAAAAGAAGACTTCCCATCATGATTTTCACAATTCAAGGAAGGAATTCGATAAATAAATGAAAGCAAGGTGTCAGAATGGATGGATGCAAAGGTTAAAATGAAAGAAGTCGACATATCCAATGATGATAGACCAAAAATGGAAAGAATGGGTTATTATTGGAATGAAGAGAAAACAACAAAAACACTTAACCTACTAAAAGAATTTCAGGATTTATTTGAATGGGATTATAAAGACCTTAAAGGTTTAGTTCAATAAATGGATGAAATGAAGATTGATATTAAACCTGATGCAAGACCTATAAAGAAACGTCCTTACAAACTTTCTCATAAATATAAAGAGATAGTGAAAAAATAGATCGATAATATGTCAGCGGTTGAAATTATCTACTCTATCAACCAGTCGGAATGGGAAATCCCAATGGTCGTACAAACAAAAAATCATGACCCAAAAAGATTGAGAATCTGTGTAGACTTCAGGGAGCTAAACAAATTCACCGAGACAAACCCATTCCCAACTCTGTTTGCATATGAAATCCTAAATGAAGTTGCAGGACATGAGTTCTATTCCTTTACAGATGGTTTCTCAGGATATAACCAAGTACCGATCACCAAGGAGGATCAAAATAAAACAACATTCGTGTGTGAATTTGTCTCATTCACTTATAAAGTCATGTCATTTGGTCTAAAAAATGCACCATCTGTATTTTCAAGAATAGTAGTTAAAGCATTCCAGGAATACATCTATAAAACAATGGTTGTATACTTCGACAATTGGACGATTTACTCCATGTTAAAAGACCACGTCAAATGGCTAAGGCTAATGTTAAAAATATGTCGACAAATTCATCTATCACTTAACATAAATAAATGTATCCTTGTAACCCCGATAGGAATTCTAGTGGGACATATTGTATGCAAAGAGGGAATCAAGGTCGAGTTTGCAAAAATAAAAATCATTCTCAACTTAAAACCTCCATTTGATCCAAAACAAGTCATATTTTTTTAGGGCATACATGCTACTATAGGAATTTTATTCGCCATTACTCATATATGACATATCCTCTAGAATACTTATTAAAATAAAATTAGGGTTATGAATGGACTAAAGAATGCAATGCATCTTTTGACACGTTAAAGAAAAAATTAGTCGAAGCAACTATTCTCTAATTCCCAAATTGGTCAATAAAATTTCACGTACACATCGACGCATTCGGCATAGAAATCGATGCAATACTTACTCGACGAGGAGATGATGGAATGGAATATCCAATCGTATACAGTAGCAGAAAATTAAACAAGGATGAAGGTAATTACTCCACAACATAAAGGGAAGCATTAGGAATGGTATTTGCACTTCAATTATATACAAACTATTTGTTAGCCAATTCCTTTATAGTTTACACCAATCACCAAGCATTGAAATATCTAGTAAACAAGCCTCTACATCATGGAAGAATCTGTCGTTTGTTACTGTTATTTCAAGAATTTGAGTTTGAAGTTGTAGTTCAACCAGGAAAGCTAAATGTTGGACCTGACCACTTGTCGAGAATCGACACAGGGGAGGAGCTGACATGAGTTGAAGATTATCTACCAGATGCACATCAGATTAGAATGTTAATCTACTTACTAATCTACGAATTCCTTTTTACCCGATTTTCGATGCTAATCTACTTACTTTACTTATGTTAAACCATAATATCTATATTTTATCAAAATACTAATACTGGAATTACTTTTATAACAATATTATTATTGTTATCTTACATACCTATTTTTTTTTGTTTAGTTTAGCTGAAGTAAATAAATACAGACAATAATTAATACTGCTATTTAGTAAAAATAAGAAGCAAATGAAGCAAAATCTAGTTACTATTATCATTCAAGTAAAAGAATCATCTCATTCACCTAAGCAACCCAGTTGTACTAGAGTACTACCTGAGTCAGGTGTGGAAAAATACAGTTTGGGAATTTTAATTCTATCTGTTTCACCTTTTACATATTCATATCTATTTCTAACATAATCTATAATTTTACCAAATCCACCATTACTCACTTATTCTTCCTTCATAAAACCTAAAATACTAGCATGCCTCTAGTAGAAACTAAGAAATATTTCACTGAAGATAGTAAAAAAATAAAATAGAACCAGTTGATGACAAGACGACAACAGATTAAGGATGTTGTTCCTCCCAACCAAACTCTTGGAGAGCACTTAGACAACGCTTCCTCAGGACCCCCAAGCTTGTTCCTCGTCTTCTTGGCTAAGAACTGGGTGGAGAATACAACTTTAAGACCTCAGTCACCTGACTAGTCCAATTACCTGAGTAATCAAAATATTCTCTCAACAGTATGAAATTTATCCTAGAAGCTGCAACAAGTTCAATCTCAGCAGTTAACCCCTCAAACAAACTTCACTAATCCCCTCCATTGAATTTCTTTTTAGTAAATTCATTCACCCTAAATGATCACCTCACTAGAATGAGAAACCTCAACTCTCTTCAATGGGAAATTTTATAGGGATGCCTAGGTCTTTTGGGTCAATTTTTATTTAATGAGCCACCTACTCTGATTCCACTTTCTTGTGGAATCATGACCACAAATATAGGGAAGTTTCCACCTGCAACAGTTGGACGTGGTTTGAGGATGCTGCCACTTGCTAGTTTGCTCTCCACCCAGTCTCCTCCACCAAGTAACCAATAAAAACTCTTTTAACAGCTTCCTTAAGTTGTTGTCTCATCATTTATTTATTTATAAATAAAATATTTTGAATTTACATTAAATATTCTTGACCTGACTAGGTCATCAATTACAACTTAGC
>LPNX010715068.1:175014-210573 GCA_001517045.1 Pseudotsuga menziesii
TTACAATTACTTCCATTTCTTTCAATAATTCAGCTCCTAATACTAACTTATCCACTAGATTACTCCAAGAGATGGGAGTGTTACATTTGCTTCCATACAGAATTTCAAAAGGACTATACCTAGCTGAAGCTTGATAATGATTATTGTAAGCAAATTATACCAGGTGTAAATAATCTTCCCATTTACCTGGCTACTCCTTTACATACATGCTAAGTAGATCTTCCAATACCCGATTTACTCTTTTAGTCTGTCCGTTAGTTTGAGGATGAAAAGAGGTACTAAAATTTAACGTGGTATTTAATCCTTTAAGCAAGAATCTCCAAAAGTTACCTGTAAATTTAGGGTCTCGGTCTGAAATTATGACCTTCGGTATTTCATGCAATCGAAAAAATTGTTTTAAGAAAATATCAATTATATTTTCATCTTTATAAGTAGTTTTTACAGGTATAAAATGTGCTACTTTACTCAATTTGTTAACCACTACCATTATGGAGTCATTTAAGTTCTGATTTTTAGGCAGTCCAGTAACAAAATCAAGGCTAATTAGTCCTCAGTCACCTGGGTGGAGAATACAACTTTAAGACCTCAGTCACCTGACTAGTCCAATTACCTGAGTAATCAAAATATGATCTCAACAGTATGAAATTTATCCTAGAAGCTGCAACAAGTTCAATCTCAGCAGTTAACCCCTCAAACAAACTTCAGTAATCCCCTCCATTGAATTTCTTTTTAGTAAATTCATTCACCCTAAATGATCACCTCACTAGAATGAGAAACCTCAACTTTCTTCAATGGGAAATTTTATAGGGATGCCTAGGTCTTTTGGGTCAATTTTTATTTAATGAGCCACCTACTCTGATTCCACTTTCTTGTGGAATCATGACCACAAATATAGGGAAGTTTCCACCTGCAACAGTTGGACGTGGTTTGAGGATGCTGCCACTTGCTAGTTTGCTCTCCACCCAGTCTCCTCCACCAAGTAACCAATAAAAACTCTTTTAACGGCTTCCTTAAGTTGTTGTCTCATCATTTATTTATTTATAAATAAAATATTTTGAATTTACATTAAATATTCTTGACCTGACTAGGTCATCAATTACAACTTAGCATAAAATTTAACACAATGTTCCTCAAATATTATTAAATTGTTTTTGCAAATTGGGGCATGTGACATACACACCCCCTTAAATTATAACATCATCCTCGATGTTATTTATTCTTCGTCCTTAGAGCTCCCCTGAAATAGAACTAGATATGCATCCCACATATGACTTTCCAATTCCCAAGTGGCTTCCTTTGGTCTAAGGTGTTTGCATTGCACCTTCACTTGACCAATGGTGCGGTTCCAAAGTGAGATCTCCCTCTGCTCGAGGATACAGTCCGGTTCCACCAGAAAATGTCCTTCGGGTTCCACCCGCACATGATTCCAATTAATAACATGAGTAGCATCATGTACATATTTTTTTAATAAAGAAATGTAAAAAACATTGTGAACTCTTAAATTCGGTGGTAAAGCTAATTGATAGGCTACCTGTCCGATCCTAGACAGTATTTCAAAAGGAACACAATATCGAGGTTCTATTTTGGCACAGCTACCCAACCTCAGAGAACTCTTTTTGGGTCTCACCTTAATGAAAACATGTTCACCTACCTAGAACTCCTTTGGAGTTCGTTTAATGTCTGCTTGACTTTTTTGTCAATCTTGTGCAATTTTCAGATTACCTTGTACCTGCTTTACACTTACTTCCATTTCTTTCAATAATTCAGCTCCTAATACTAACTTATCCACTGGATTACTCCAAGAGATGGGAGTGTTACATTTCCTTCCATACAGAATTTCAAAAGGACTATACCTAGCTGAAGCTTGATAATGATTATTGTAAGCAAATTATACCAGGTGTAAATAATCTTCCCATTTACCTGGCTACTCCTTTACATACATGCTAAGTAGATCTTCCAATACCTGATTTACTCTTTTAGTCTGTCCGTTAGTTTGAGGATGAAAAGAGGTACTAAAATTTAACGTGGTATTTAATCCTTTAAGCAAGAATCTCCAAAAGTTACCTGTAAATTTAGGGTCTCGGTCTGAAATTATGACCTTCGGTATTTCATGCAATCGAAAAAATTGTTTTAAGAAAATATCAATTATATTTTCATCTTTATAAGTAGTTTTTACAGGTATAAAATGTGCTACTTTACTCAATTTGTTAACCACTACCATTATGGAGTCATTTAAGTTCTTATTTTTAGGCAGTCCAGTAACAAAATCAAGGCTAATTATCTCTCATTTCCAGCTAGGGATAGGCAAAGGATGAAGTAGCCCAGCTAGATGCTGATGTTTAGTTTTTATCTGTTGACATTCAAAGCATCTAGCAATATATTCTGCCAGTTCAGTCTTCATGTTTGGCGAGAAATAATATTTTCTTGGCATGGTTATAGTTTTTTTATAACCCGGATGCCCTGAATAAGGAGTTTTATGAATTTCATCTAAAATTAATAACTTAATCTTAGGTACATTAGGTACATATATTCTGTCTTTATATAGTAATAATCATTTTTCCTTCAAGTTGTACCCTGTACTTAGACTTTCTATTAGATTTTCTTTTGATTTTGCTTGTAACTTTAGGTAATTTTCATCTTGTTCTATTCCCACTTTAAGTTGTTCTTCCAAATCTATTGTATAAGTGCTAATAGCTGCTGCAAAATTCATATTTGCATTTCTACTTAATGCATCAGCAAATTTATTCTCCTTTCCTTTGATGTGTTGAATTTCAAAATCATATTCACTTAGAAAAGCAAGCCATCTAGATTACCTAGCATTCAGGTTAGGTTGATCGAACAGATATTTCAATCCCTTATTATCCGTCATTAAGATAAACATTCTTCCATTTAAATGATGACGCTACATCTTTCAAGCATGTATGACAACAACTAATTCTAATTCATAGGTGGCATAATTCTTTTCAAAAATCTTTAATTTCCTAGACTCATAAGCAATGGCATGTCTTTTCTGAGTCAATACTCCACCTAAACCATCATTACAGGCATCAGTATATACTATAAAATCTTTATTTGGGTCAGCAATTCTTAAAATTGGTGCGCTGGTTAATAAGGTTTTTAACTTTTTAAATCTATCTTCTCACTTCTGATTCCAATCAAATTTCTTCCCCTTTTTCTGCAAAGAGGTTATCGAATTTGCAATTTTCGAAAACCCTTCGATGAATCTCCAGTAATAACCGGTAATCCCCATGAATGATCGGACATCACTTATGTCTTTTGGGACTAGCTAATATTCAATTGCCTTTATCTTTTTGGGATCCACCGAAATTCCTTCTTTAGTCACCACATGACCTCAGTACTGGATTTTATCTTTAAAGAAGTCACATTTATTAAATTTCGCAAAAATTTGATGTTCTTATAACTCTTGCAAGACAATTTTTAAGTGTTCTTTATGTTCATCTTTAGATTTCGAATAAATTAATATGTCATTGATAAATAAGACCGCAAATTTATCTAGATATTTGTGCATTACATTATTCATTAGACACATAAAAATAGCTGGAGTGTTAGTAAGCCCGAATGGCATAATGACAAACTCGTAATATCCATATCGAGTCCTAAAAGTTGTTTTAAATATGTCTTCACCTTTAATTCTGACTTGGTGATATCCAGACCGTAAGTCAATCTTTGAAAACACCGTGACTCCACGTAGTTGATCAAATAGATCATCTATGCGAGGTAACGGGTATCTATTCTTGATAGTCATTTTATTTAATTAGCGATAATCTATGCATAGTTGTAGAGTTCCATCCTTTTTCTTAACAAAGATGACAGGTGCCCCCCAGGGAGACACACTAGGTCTAATGTAATTCTTATCAATAAGTTCTTTTTAACTGTGAATTAAGTTCATTTAATTCGAGTATATTCATCCGATAAGGGGATTTTGAGCTAGGAATTGTACCAAGTACCAACTCAATGGTAAAATCTAATTCGCGCTTCAGAGGCAGTCCTGGAATTTCTTTCGAAAATGCATCTGAATATTCCTTTAGAACTGGTATATCCTCCAATTTTAATTTATCTATGTTGTTTAGGTTTTCTTCATTGGTTATTGTTACTGCATAAGCCTTACAACCTTTCCTAATAGCTCTCTTAAGTTGCAGAGCAAAAATCTGCCTTATGGCTATTTTCCTAGGGATTCCCTTTACACTTATTAATTTTCCATTGTTACTTATACAAGTAAAGGTTTTATCAAAGCAATTCAAGACCACCCTATGCTGCTCTAACCAATCCGTACCAATTAATATATCATATGAACCTAAAGGTAGTACATTGAGCTTAAAAAAAGTTTCAAATTGATCCATAGTTACTGCACAATTATTTACAAAGCTAATTACCTTTCTCTTTACACCAGTAGCTAACTAAACTAACGAAGAACTTGCAAACTTTTCAACTAGAAGTTTACACTTTTCTACTGAGTTAGGCATTAGAGGAAATTTCAACACAAAATGGTCCTTTTAACTTTAAATCAAATTCCATGTCATCATGTGTTAGCCAATGAAATTGATTTAAATTTGAAATATCATATAGGTCTTAAACACTTTTTTAATATAAATTGGGGAAAATGTATCATTAAAAAAAACTACTTTTTTTGTTTGTATTTTCAACATATCTCCCCGTGTTTTTACTCAAATTTCGATTGGGAGAGCTCATTGGATGCGGAATTAAATTCCGCACCCAAAGAGTACCCACTCGTCATACTTTTGACAGACCCCGCTACCCCAAAAACAATAAATACTTGAAAAAATGTGATGATGACCCACTCGTCATACTTTTGACAGACCCCGCTACCCCAAAACCAAGAAATACTTGAAAAAATGTGGAGATGACATCATCATCACATTTTTTCAAGTATTTCTTGTTTTTGGGGTATCGGGGTCCGTCAAAAGTATGACGAGTGGGTACTCATTGGGTGCGGAATTTAATTCCGCATCCAACAAGCTCTCCCGATCGAAACATCATCACATTTTTTCAAGTATTTCTTGTTTTTGGGGTAGCGGGGTCCGTCAAAAGTATGACGAGTGGGTACTCATTTGGTACGGAATTTAATTCCGCATCCAACAAGCTCTCCCGATCGAAATTTAAGTAAAAGCACGGGGAGATATGTCTAAAATACAAACAAAAAAGTAGTTTTTTCTTTTCTTCCTCCAAAATTAATAAATATTATTTTATTATTTTAACTATTATTTTATTAATTTATTTTAGGAGGCCCATTTTGAGGTGAAATTTCCTCTAATGAGAAATATAGCTTAAACTAGCTCCTGGACCAATTAAAATAGATATGGGTATTTGATTTATCTTACCTTCCACTTCCACCATAGAAGTTTGATAGTTTGCTTGTCGATTCTCTTATGATGCATTGATCCTGGGCATTGTCCTCGCTAGATCACCAACAGTCATCTCCTCCTGTATTGTGTGGATGTTGCTGACAGTCTTCTTCCAATTGAGGCATAATGTGGACCATTTCATTCTCAACACTTTATGGGTTCTTTTCGTTCAAAGTTCTTTGTGTAGTTACTGTGATTGTTAGTAGACTCTTTATTCTTTTCATTGTTCTGATTGGTCTATGAATTACTTTTATTCCCATGGAAATTATTATTAGGAAAATTTATGGCGTTATTATTTATAGAATTTCGATTAGGTACAAACTCTTTCTCCTTTTGATCAAAGTTATTATTCCTTTTGGCCTTCCAGTTGGCCATACTCTCTTTTTTACGATTCTGTTTATAACATAAATTCGCTTTTATCATGGCTTCTTCTAGAGTTTTCGAATTGTCATACTCAATCCTGTCCATTATATGATAAAGTAAATAGCTGAGAAACCGCTATACCTTAGGTTTCTTGTCCACAATGTATGGCACATACCTGAGCAAACTTAGAAACTTACTATTCAGTTTTTTCATATTCATTGTACCTAGTTTTAACTCATAGAATTTCTTAGCCCTTTCTTCATAGTACTATTCAGATAAAGATTTATTTTTGAAGTATTTCTTGGATGTGCTACAATTTATGTTTTTCTCTCTTATAGATTTCACTCTTTTTAAGTCCTGCCACCATATATCAGCTTTCCCTGTAAGATTATAAATAGCCATCCTAGCCTTCAGTTGATTATAATAGTTATAAATCTGGAAGTATTTCTTCATCCCGGATAGCCAGGATTCCGCTTCCTCCCCCTTTTCAGTTTCTCCATTAAATGTTGGCGGCTTGATATTCTTGAACTCCCTAGAGATTTCTTCATAAGGTTTATATTTTCTTTTCCTAGTATGGTGGCCCATCCTCACTACTGTCACTAGTATATTGAGATTTATGTTTATCACCATATACTTCGGAAGATGAGCTACTTTCATTTTTAACCTGTTTAGTTTTTTTATACTTATGTTGATAACCTATATCTTCAGAATCATCTCTTTTACCCTTTCCTTCAGTATGAAATCTTTCTATTAAGATCTGATTTAGCTCCTCTTGACCTCTCAGAATCCTCTCATTTTCTTTCTTAACTAATTCCATTTCTGATTTTAATTCTTTAACTGTTTGTAGTAGTTCGAAAGAATTATTGGTTATATGTTCTTGTATAGGTTATTTTTTTAGATTATCTTGTTCAATGTAAGGATATTCCTCTTCTACATATTCTTCAAATCTTTCCATACCTATCATTAACTCAGAAACAAATTTCTATGTGCGTATCATTCAAAGAAAAAAACATCAGCATAATTATTTAAATTTACTGTTCCATATAAGCAAGTTGAGCTTCATTAAGGCCTAGTGTTTGAAACTTGTGCTCCAATACTAGATGTAATAACCCAAAATTTCGTAAAAAATTTTAAATTTTAAAGTGACATAAAATGTCTTAATTCGCAGCTAAGTAACTGCTAGCGGTTAACGGAAAATGAAACAGTTTAACAAAAGTTAAGGGTTTGTTTCAACAAAAGAAACTGGAACTAAATGATGTAATCTTAAACACCTGTTTTAATTTTATTAATGACTTAACAGATTTAATTTCAACTGAGTTAGAAAGAGGACTTGCATTTAGTTGCTGCTAGATATACTGATGATTTACATTTGTCAAGTAGGTGCGAAATCTTGTTTGAGATTGGGGCTTACTTACCGTTCTTCTAACTCAAATGGACTACTGGTTCTTACAGGTTTAGCAGGTAAGCCTAAGATCATGTAGGTGTTTATTTTAAATTATGTCGAGAAAAGTAATTTCCTAGCATGTTAAGATGCTAGTATAAGAAAAGGATTATTTAAGCTGCCAGTGTCCAAGGAGGCAAAGTAAATTTCTCTCATTGTTCTGAATCTATGAAAGTATTTATAACTAAATCCATATTGACCTTTCATCATAAACATAATCAATGTTTTTAAAAGAGCAAGTTCTTACTAAGGTTCCTTCAGTCGTATGATGATTATCTCTTAAAATTTTATAGTACAGGGTCATTTATAAATTCCCATAGTGAGCATAGAGCTCATGGTTTTGGTTCATGTTTACTTCGACTGATTAGTGATCTCATAGCTATTTTTACTTCAATACTCAAGTGTCCTTCTCTTTAGGCATGAACATGTTCCTATGTTTTTCGATTGTAAAGTTTACAATGAGTGATTAGCTTCTTATGAGAAATTCTTCAAATAATCTTAGTCTTCAGTTTTCTTCAAGACTCCCTCATTTATCAGCATCAAGATTTTGTGTGGAGAAATTTTAATGCTTTTCCAGTTTACAGAAATTCATAAACTATATCATATCTATACCCTATTTTCTTTTACTAGTTCTAAAACAATACCAAATTTGTTTGACTTGTTTGCAAGCATGAATATGTTAGGATATTTAGACACTTAGGAGTTATTTAAGATCAACTTGTGTAAAAGTGTGTTTTTTTAGTATGCATTAGTATGCATTTGTAAATATTCTAATCCGGCAGTGACGATATGTTCTAAACATAGATTGATCCAACGGTTCAACTTCTCTTAGATCATACCTACCATTGATCCGTGGCTTAACACCCAATTGGTCTATGATCTCTATTTAAAGAGAATAGAGGGTCATTGAATAGTTGATCGATTATGAGAAGCTCATGTAACTTTCTTTCTTTTGCATAATAAATTGCTCCAAGTAGCTATTTGGCAGGGGCCATGGACTGTTTCCCTCTCGAGGGTTTTAACCATGTGATAAACATCGGTGTGTTGATCTATGATTTGTTTGTGTGAAGCATTATCTGAAGGTGTTCGGTCTTTTGGGAGTACCATGTGTACCCAAACATGGTATCATAGCTTTTACGAAGAGTCGCTTTCGGTTTTGATCAAGATCTGGAACTGGTGTTGCCGAAACTTTGAAAGAATTTCTGGTTCTGGATTTTTTGTGCATTTGTGGCCTATGTGAGTTGTTTCATTGCATCCGTATCACCATTTCCATTGGGAAATAGTTTTCGTTTGACCGAAAAACGTTTTCGTTTGCTCCAAAAACACCCATTTCGGCAAATCTGAAGGTATAATGTTACAGTGACGATTTTTTTTTTAAATATCTCATATTTTATCAATTTATTATTAGATCTTTTATATTTAGTCTCGGACTGTTGTTTTCCCTGACTGCATATGCTCTTTGCTGTGAACCTTGCACGATCGCGGCGATCAGAAACAGTAAGGAAATTTTTTTTGTTTCTTGTCTTCTCGGCTACGTATGCTCTTTGTCGTGCACCTTGTGTGATCACAGCAAATCAGAAACAGCGAGAAAACTTGAAAACGTAGACTTTCCTGGTAAGCTAACCTAGATCTAACCCCATTGTGTGGAAAAAGTTTTTTTTGTTTTTGTTTTTCATTTTTTTGTGATTTGCAGGAAAAGAAAGCAAGCATGGAAAACAAGAGTGAAGAGTTTAAAAAAAAAATATTAAAAAAAAAAAACCCTTCCTCTTTCCATACTTTTACGTACCTTTTAAACTTAGCTCACTTGGTCCAAATTTGCTTTACACCTTCATAAGTCTTGAGTTCAAGTCTTATCAAGCTACTTTTTAGTGCATGCAATTTCTATTTTCAAGTTACTTTATTGTAAAAGTGCATCTCACATAAATAAAATAAAATAAAAGTGAGTCACTTAAGTTTTTTAATTTATTTCCCCACTATTTAAAAGTCATATTATTGTAAAAGTGAACATCACTTATTCTATAAAAGTGATTCACTTCAAAGCAACTTTATTGTAAAAGTGATTGTCAAAGGTTGATCTTGGAAAGAAGAGGTTTCTCTTTTTTTAGTTGGTCAAGTTAATATCTGCCACATCACTATTGGGGACATCTTCAACATTTTCTTTGATCAAGCATAACTTCATCATCCAGAATCCGTTTTAAGTGCCATTTTTTTTAAAACCGCATATTTTTTTTATCTCTTTGCATCCAGACAGTTAGTTTTTGTTTTTTTAGCCATTATTTTATAGTATGGCTGCCCCTTGTGATATTATACTTACAAGTTCTAACTATTTCTCATGAAAATCTCGTATGGAGGATGTTCTGCGAAGTAGGGGACTTTTCAGGATAACCTCACGGAAAGAAATAGAACCCACTGATGATGATAAGAAAATTAAATGGGCAAATAGAAGTGATAAAGCTCGTGGATTGATTGGGATGTCAATCTCTACTGATTTGCGATTCCACATATCTGGCATTAATGAACCTGATAAAGCTTGGGAAAAGTTGGAATCTGTGTTTGGTAAACACAATGAAATTCAAGGTCATCAACTTGAGAATGAGTTTATTTCATTTAATCCAAATGATTTTTCATGCATTCAAGACTATTTATCTAAGTATAAAACTCTTAGACTCTTATGTGCAGAATGCAAGATTAAGAAAGAAGACAAACAATGTATTTATCATATTATTTCCAAACTTGGACCTGCATATTTTGTTTTTGTATCTACATTCTACTCCATGGAAGAATCCTTGACTACAGCTAGCTATCAAGAGCCCAGTCTTGAATTCTTTTGTGATTCCTTAATTAGAGAGCAAGATAAGCTCATTCATCTTGGAATAATTAACAATGCAGATACATATGGGAAAGCCTTATTGTCCCAACAGAAAGAAAAGTCCAAGCCTCCCAAGAAACAGAATTTTCACAATAATAAGCCAAACAACAAGGGCCCCAAACCCTCTCAGTCAGCTCCTTCTTCAAAAAATGACAAAGGATCCAAGCAAAAAAGGAAAGAAGACTGAGCGTCATTGCAATTTTTGTGGGAAATATAATCATGATGAATCTAAATGTTTTAAGAAGATGGCAGCCTTGGAAGCAGAAATGAAGAAGCACCACATCAGCATAGATTCGTCTTCAGAATCTAACTCTCATGGACATGCACTTTGTGCTTCTGGTTACTCTTATACTGCATCTTCTTCTTCTACTTCAAATGAATGGCTCATTGATTCTGGTCTTATCATATGGCTAAGGATAAAGCCATGTTTTCTACTATGCATGAATGTAACACCAAACAAATATTTGTTGGTGATGATAGATCTCTAAGTGTTGTAGGATCTGGAACAATTTTAGTAGAAAATGGTCATTTCAGTGATGTACTATGTGTTCCAAAAATTTCCTGCAATTTGTTATCAGTCTATCAAATTACTCATTCAGGTGAAGGTAAAACTGTGACGTTTACACCTCACCAAGTTGTAATCAAGGATTTTAAAAATCCTCAAAATATTCTTGCTACTGGAACTGTTGATGATATTACCAGGTTGTACAAATTTAACAACTTTGGGTCATCACCTTTTCCTTCAGTTTTTGTTGTTCATAGTGATAACTTGAGCAAACTTTGGCATGAGCGATTTGGTCACTTAAATTATCGCTCATTGCAACAACTATGTAAATACAATATGGTGACTGATCTTCCATTGGTATCTTGCAAGGATGGTGTTTGTTCTGGTTGTGTACTTGGAAAACATCATCGGGACAGTTTTGACAAATGTGCCTCTTGGCATGCCTCAGATCCCTTGGAGCTTGTGCATAGTGACTTGTGTGGCCCTCTTCCATCTGCTTCCTTTTCTGGTTTCAAATATTTCTTAACTTTCATTGATGACTACTCCAGACGCACTTGGGTTTACTTCCTAAAACTTAAGAGCGAAGTATTTAACATGTTCTTGGCCTACAAGGCCCTTGTTGAAAAACAATCTGGTCATCAAATTATTAAGTTAAAATATTACAATGGAGAAGAATATGTTAACAACAAGTTCACCACTTTTTGCACTGAACAAGGAATCCAACAACAGCACACTATTCCATATACACCACAACAAAATGGTGTAGCTGAATGGAAGAACCGCACTCTAAAAGAATCGGCTAATTGTATGATCCAATCTAAGGGACTAAGTCTTCAATATTGGGATGAGGCTATAAATTGTGCAAATTACATAGTTAATCGCACACCCACTAAATTTTTACAAGGTATAACACCAGAAGAAGCATGGAGTAAAATTAAACCAAATGTAAGTCACTTTCGTGTGTTTGGTTGTGAAGCATGGGCTCACATTCCGGATGAAAAGCGGAAAGCATTGCAGCCTAAAAGTGAAAAGTGCATATTTTTTAGGTATTCTGAAGATGTAAAAGGTTATAGACTTCTTCAGCCCCATTCACATGATATAATCATTATAAGAGATGTTAAATTTGATGAAAATCTCTTGGCCTGTGAGCCTACCTTGGCGGGTGTGCCATCTTTGGCCAGCGAGCCTGATTCAAAGATTGTGCCTTCTTATTCTTCTTCTTCCAGCTTCCTTGACAGGTTTCCAACTCCAATTTCTGATGATGACAGTGAGGATGAAAATCCACCTCTGCATGCTCATGTTCCTTCAATTGTACTGGCACCAATACTTCCTCGATGGGTTTGTTCAACATGTGAAGCAGCTGGTGATCTTGCTGGTGATCCTAGAGATCAACGTAGAACGCGTTCTCAGTTTCAGCGAGCCTCTTCTCTTTTGGCTCAAGTTTTCGAGAATCATGATCTAGAAACTTTTGCAGAAGCTTCAAGAAATATAGATTGGGATGCAGCTATGGATGAAGAATATCGTTCCTTAATGGCGAATGATACTTGGGATCTTGTTCCTCTTCCAAAAGGAAGAAAACTTGTCATATGTAAATGGGTCTATAAAACTAAGTATGCATCAGATGGAAGTGTTGAAATACTTAAGGCAAGGTTAGTTTCCAAAGGTTTTTCCCAAGTTGAATGGATTGACTACAATGAAACATTTTCCCCTATAGAAAAAATGAACTCCATCCACCTTGTTCTTTCCCTTGCAGCCTTACATAACTGGGAATTCCATCAAATGGATGTCAAGTCTGCCTTCTTACATGGTGATTTAAATGAAAAAATTTACATGGAACAACCTCCTAGATATGTTCAGAATAACTCTAGCCTTGTTTGTCTCCTTAAGAAATCCTTATATGGCCTTAAGCAAGCTCCTAGAGCTTGGTATGCCAAATGGATAGCTTTCTCCTTGACACTGGTTTTTCTAGATGCCATTCTAACCCCAATGTCTATACCAAGAAAGTAGGAAACCATCTCATCATAATTGTTACTTATGTTGATGATCTTATCCTTACTGGTAGTGACCCTAACCTTATAACCCATGTGAAATCCAGTATTAAGTGAAATTTTGAAATGTCAGACTTAGGACATTTGCATTATTTTCTTGGTCTCCAAGTCTTGAAAACCAAAGAAGGAATCTTTCTTTCCCAATCTAAGTATGCTTGTGACCTTCTTCGTCGCTTCCACATGGAATATTGTAAACCAGCCCCTTCTCCCTTCCAGCCTGGAGTCAAAATTTCTGCCAGTTGTACTTCCCCTAAAGTAGATGCCACCTTGTATCATCAGTTTGTTGGTATTTTTTTATACTTGACTCATTCCCGTCCTGACCTTCCTTTTCCATTGGTTGTGTTTCCCGTTATATGCAAACTCCTCATGAAAGCCACTGGAAAGCAGCAAAAAGAATACTTCGATATAATTGAGGTACAATTCAGTTTGGGATTTATTATAGTACAGGGGAGAAACCTTTGTTGGTTGGTTTCACTGATTCAGATTGGGCCAGCGATCCTGGTGATCGAAAGTCTATTGCAAGTTATGTTTTCAGTCTAGGATCTGACCTGTCACTTGGGCTTGTAAGAAACAACAAGCTCTTGCTCTTTCTTTAGCAGAAGCAGAATATTGAGCAGCAATTAATGCCAGTCAGGAAGCTTTATGGCTTCGACAGATCCTTTTAGAGTTTGTATTTGAGAAGCAGCAGCCTACTCCACTTTGGTGCGATAATCAAAGTGCCATCAAGCTTTCCAAATATCCAGTTCTACATCAGTGCAACAAACACATTGAGCTACACATGCAATTCATCAGAAATCTTGTTCATGATAGTGTTATTGAAGTTCTCTATTTCCCTATAGATGATCAAGTTGCAGACATCTTCACCAAGTCTCTTACAGAAACAAAGTTTTCTAAACTTCGGTTTATGTTAGGAATTCAGGAATGTGTCCTTAAGGGGGGATAGGCTCTAATGCCTCCTTCCTTCTCCTAATAGTGTCACTTTTGTAAATCCTTCAATCCTATCCCAAGTTGTTCTTAAGGGGGGATGTTAGGATATTTATACATTTAGGATTTAGTTAAGATCAACTTGTGTAATATATCTGTTCGGTAAAAGTGTATTTCTTTAGTATGCATTAGTATGCATTTGTAAATATTCTAATCTGACGGTCACGATATGTTCTATACATAGAGTGATCCAATGGTTCAACTTCTCTTAGATCATACCTACCATTAATCCATGGCTTAACACCTGATTGGTCTATGATCTCTATTTAAAGAGCATAGAGAGTCCTTAGCTAGTTGATCGATTATGAGAAGCTCATGTAACTTTATTTCTTTTGCATAATAAATTGTTCCAAGTAGCTATTTGGTTGGGGCCGTGGACTGTTTCCCTCTTGAGGGTTTTAACCACGTAACAAACATTGGTGTGTTGATATGTGATCTGTTTGTGTGAAGCAGTATCTAAAGGTGTTCGATCTTTTGAGAGTACCCTATGTACCCGAACAGAATATCTTATTGGATCAGATCATAACCAAGTTGTGTTCATAGTATTCAAATTATAACCATAATACAATTATTATTTCAAGTTATAATACTAAGTTAACTTATAACCTAATAGTATTTAAGTTATAAAAATTGAGTTAACTTATATCCTAAGGTAGTATTACCTACCTATCAACTACTCCAATGTAGTCGAAATGATGGCAAGCAATTCTTATAAGTTTTAATCCAATACTATACTAGTTTCCATGGCATATCATAATCGATGGCATGATTTTTATTATTAACAATCATATGTTATATAGTATTGGCAATGATAGGTTTTTAAAATGTTTCTGCAGCACTGAATTAAGGATTCGATCCACACTTGTTGATATTTTTGGAAGGGCATGTGGATAGGGCCTCCTCCATTCGTTGGTTGACTTATATTACTACAAACCCTACTCCTTTGCATTTTTGGACTGAGGGTTCTCCTCCTTGCTAGCCGAGTTGTGAGCTTGCGGCCATCAGAGGCCTACAACCTCCTTTATCGTTGGGCATTTAGCCTGCAATGTTGTAATGTGAATATTGGGTATCATAGTTTATGGTTTGGGTTTTCCTGTCTGTGAAGAATACACTGCAAGTGTGGTTGTGAACTTGAGTCAGCTCTCCTTGCTTTCTCTATCGCAGAGTTGACTTCAAGGGTTCTTGCCTTTCGGTTCAATGCCATCGAGCTAGTGTGGCCATCTCTTCTCTACTTCGGCTTTCAGTTCACATGTAAACTTTACCTATCTCATTTTTTCTTTACATTTGATTATCCTTTCTAGGGTTTTTACCATTTATGCAAACATATTTTGAATGATGTTTTTATTTGATTTTGTAGGCTCCTACTACCGGCTCTAGACTATGGGTGGAAAAACAAGCTCATGTATCAGTCTTTTCATGGGATTCCATCTGGTAAGCCCCGGTCCCATCGAGGGTTCTTCCTGCATGCGGTTTTGGTTTTTGGAAGTGGTTCTTGTGGGTGGACACACAGCTTCGGTTCTTTGTTGGTTATGATTTTTAGCTTGTTTAAAGTATATCCATGTTTTATTTAAAAACCCTCATGATACTCTGTGCTGGGTTACACAGGCTCTTGAAGCCGTGATGTAGATATGTTTTTTATATGAAGTTTCATCCTTACAGCTTAAGCAATGTAAATGCTTTTGTTTATGTTTTAAAAATAGCCCAGCTTTGAGCTCTGAGATTCTTATCGATCTATGTCTAGTGTTACTTCAGTTTTTACAATGAACTTAGTAAATAGAAGACTGTCAAAACAGTCGGGGTTGTAAAGTGAGCTGGATTTTTAATTCTCTTGTTAGTAATGTATTTTGTTAGAGTTTAATATAAAATATTTTGTGCATACTTGGTTTTAATAACACGCTTGATATTCAACCCTTCAACTGTAAACGCTATAAGCCTATTCTTAAATAAGTATTTTTTATTTGTGAATGGTTAACTACTATTGGTTTTTTTTGTCCATAATTTACATATGTAATGTTTCCATTAATACCCTCTATTATAATGATTTTTTTAGCACTATTTATGAGATGATATTTAATTCTGGAGTTTGGATTTTTAAGGGTTAAATTACTGTATAACCCTACGGTTTTATAATATACATGTTTATACTTAAAGATTTTTTAACTCTGTTTGAAAATAGGATAATGGATGATAGTATTACTTACAGTTATTAGTTTGATGCTAGCTCTGTTTATTTAATAATTCTTAAACAATTTTTACAGTTTTGTTTTTAATTCTTAGTTAAGAAATAATTAGGGTTTTAATGCACCATACATGAAAATTAGGATATAGTTATCTTTCACTTCAGTACTTTCTGTAGTTTCAAAAGGATTATAGAAGAATCCTTTGGTCTTAGACAAAGACACACAGTGTCTGGAATTTCAATGTTCATAAAATGTTTTACGAATTTCCTTTTACCGGGTTTTAGATGTTAATCTACTTACTTTACTTATGTTCAACCATAATATCTATATTTTATCGGAATACTAATACTAGAATTACTTTTATAATAATATTATTACTATTCTCTTACATACCTATTTTTTTGTTTAGTTTAGCTGAAGTAAATAAATACAGACAATAATTAATACTGCTATTTAGTAAAAATTAGAAACAAATGAACTAAAATGTAGTTATTGTTCTCATTCAAGTAAAAGAATCATCTCATTCACCTAAGCAACCCAGCTGTACTAGAGTACTACCTGAGCCAGGTGTGGAAAAATACAGTTTGGGAATTTTAATTCTATCTATTTCACATTTTACATATTCATATCTATTTCTAACCTAATCTATAATTTTACCAAATCCACCATTAGTCAGTTATTCTTCCTTCATAAAACCTAAAATACTAACATGCCTGTAGTAAAAACTAAGAAATATTTCACTGAAGACAGTAAACAAATAAAATAGAACCTGTTGATGACAAGACGACAATAGCTTAAGGAGTTTGTTCCTCCCAACCAAAATCCTAGAGAGCTCTCAAACAACGTTTCCTCATTACCCCTAAGCTTGTTCATGGTATTCTTGGTTGAGAAATGGGTGGAGAATACAACTTTAAGACCTCTGTCACCTGGCTGGTCCAATTACCTCAGTAATCAAAATCTTCTCTCAGCAGTATGAACTTCATCCTAGAAGCTGCAACAAGTTCAATCTCAACAGTTAACCCCTCAAACACACTTCAGTAATCCCCTCCATTGAATTTCTATTAACTAAATTCATTCACCCTGAATGATCACCTCTCTATAATGAGCAGCCTCAACTCTCTTCAGTGGGAAATTTTATAGAGATACATAGGTCTTCTGGGTCAATTTTCATTTAATGAGCTACCTGCTCTGATTCCACTTTCTTGGGGAATCGTGACCACAAATATAGGGAATTTACCACCTGCAACAGTTGGAAGTGGTTTGAGGATGCTGCCACTTGTCAGTTTTCTCTCCACCCAGTATCCTCCACTGATTAACCAATAAACACTCTTTTAAGATCTCATCTCATCATTTATTTATTTGTAAATAAAATATTCTGAATTTACATTAAATATTCTTGACCCCATTGGGTCATCAATTACAACTTGGCATAAAATTTAACACAATGTTCCTCAAATATTATTAAATTGTTTTTGCAAATTGGGGCATGTGACATTATATGCTCAAGGTTGTCCATGCCAAACATTTCTATGAAATTGCACGAAAATAGGTTGGCATACTCCTAGAGTAAAGCTAAAATATTTTTGGTGGTGTTATCATCCCAGTAGTCACCTATCATTGCCAGTTTTGACTACTCCTATATACCAATTTTAACTTGCTTTATTTGTAGTGACTCATGGTAATAAAATGGACTGGTAGTGTTGATTGATGATGTAGAATGATCAAATACAAAGATGGTGCTTCCACCAAACTTAGTTACACTCAGAGTCTCATCTTTGAAACACCTAGGGAAAATGGGTTAGGTAATCATGGGTTTTGTTTATGCAAATAGAAAATAATTAGTTTTAAATATATGGGGTCATGTTTTGGGGCTTGTCTAGATTTGAAAGAACTAAAAGTTGCATTATTCATAATGCAAAATATTTCAGAAATTCTATATAAGTAGATTGTTTTATGTTTGTATGTATGGTTTATTTTTAGCATGGACTCATAAACTCAAAATTTGTAGGAATGCTAATGATTTTTAGCTTCCATGTGATTTATCTCAGACTTGCATCATGTTTTATTCATTATACTAGAAAATGAATGAAAGAGAAGGATCGACTTCAAACAAAATGAAAATATTTGTGATTGGCCTAGTAGTAAACTTAATGTTACTTGATGTTTCTTTTGAATGAAATAGTGCCTTTAAACAGTGTTGATTTACCTTTTTCAACCACTTAGACTGGATAAACCTTTTAAGCTATATAGGAGGAGGTCATGGATTTATTGTTAGAGCCTCCATTGAGATAGAGCACTAGGTGTAAGGTCAAATATTTGTGTACATGTTATAACAAATACAACCATATTTTGTTAGAAAATATCAACCTCTATTGTTCAAAAGTGATCCTCTCCTTATCCCTACTCTTCACCTTCATGATATCAATAGTATCCGACATTCCATTTCCAAGGTAATGATTTTCCTAGTGAAAGTTTTCGCTAATACATGCATGCCCCCTATTAAGGGAGGAGAAAGATGCATGGTCAACTCAATTTCCATCTCTTTCTTACCATTCCCTTGGAGGGTGTATGCTCTAACCAAGGTAAGTGTAAAATCCATTTCATAACATTTGTTTCAAACATTTAAGTGTAAAATCCATTTCATAACATTTGTTTCAAACATTTCATCAAATAAATGGTGAGAATCCGTCATATTTGGCCCCTAACATACCTATCAAGAATTTTGTTGATTTAATTCACTCTTGAACCAAGCATAGTTGTGACAACATGGGTGTGTAACGTTGTCAATGATTTTCCAATGATCCAATCCTATGGAATATTAAAATTTTACTACATGATAGAAATACGCCTTTAAAGGACCTTCTACCCCATCATTCCACATTTTATGCTTTAGGTGATAGTCATATTTTTCTACACCTGAGGCTTCTAAAAATTGTGGCATATCACTACTTCCAACACCTATCAAACTATTATGGGTTTTGGTGGAAACAATCCAAAGTCCGTGCACTCTAGCTCATCATCGAATTTCACCATTATTGTAATTATAGAAAGTGAGACAATCAAACAATTACATGCATTTTATTTGCATTTGAAAAGTATTTACTCTTACAAAAATATGCCAAATATATTTGCATTGGTTGTCTAAAGGATTGCCTTCTATGTTGAGCCTTGATCTTCGGTATTATGTTGAGAAATGAAGATCTATAATAACCGTTAAGAAAAAATGTGAAGCTGTGTAACTGATTACATTAAAATCCAAAAGCTCTTACCGATTTAAATATTAATGCCCACAATGAGATAGTCTCCATTCCCATTCTCTTCCTTATTTGCATTAAAACCTACTTCATGTATGAACTCCAAACACATAAAATTCATTTGGTAGAAGATTATAATTAAAATTATGAAGTTATGTAATTCACTATTATGCATATGTACTTTTAAAATTAAATTTAGTTTATTAAAAAAACTATGCTACAACCATTATATTACATTTTTATTATATTGAAATACTAAAAATACTTTTATAGCAAAATAGTGTTTCAATTTAAAGTGATTTATCTAGATTAATCATCTTAACACTTTATAAAACTTTGTAAAGACTTGATTTGTAACCCTATAGGAGTGGTAAAGTATATGGACGAAATTATATATTCCTAATTATATATGACTAGTTATATAAACATTTTTCATATATATGTTTTCCATTTTATGTATTTAAATAAAATAAAAAAATAAGTTAATCTTAAAAAAACAAGTGGAATAAGCAACAAAGTTGCTTAGTACCTGCCTTCTAAGAAGAGATTGAAAATATATAGCAATAGGATAATTTTGCTATAAAAATATATGATAAAACAAATATAATTACAACTTGAAAGAAATTAAAACAAAAATGAATTAAACAATGAATCACACATAGTATAGACATTTAATAAAAGAGGAAAATATTGTAATCATAAACATGGTTTCTTTATGAATTAGAAAAATGTAAGTTTTGTACGAGTAAGAGGGAGGAACAAGGATCCATAAATAGAAGAGTGAATGGTATTAGAATTAAAGTCACATAGAGTTTCCAAAGAGAGGTCATAATCTTAGCACAACCCTTTGCTAAGCTTCTGAGGTCACATAGAATTGAAGTCACAATACCTTAAAGAAGAGACAAATTAAGGGCATAAGTCTTGATAGTCTTCTATGCCATTTATGGTCCATTCATAGGGTCTTAATAGTTTATTCTACAAGTTAGGGACACAAGTTTTCATAGTTTCTTTTACAATTCATGCTGGACCATATATAGGATCCCAAAACTCCATAATTTTTTTAAATATGTAATATTCGTTTTATAATTAGGATAAGTTTATGTCTTTTAACCATTGGTAGTCTGCACTACACAGTGCACTACTGTGTAGTGCAGAATTTCCCGCGTACATGTTTTTTTAACTCAGGTGAAAGTCATGGTCAGTCACTGACAGTACTACCATAAAAGCCTCATGAACATTAAATCTCTATGTATAGTGTAGTGTGAAAATACAGAGGATCCGGCCTGTGTACTCATCAATCAAATTAGGAGCTTGATATTTTTGTTTCCCTCAGTAAAGGATCTTGATATAAGGGTGCGAGGTGACTCAACTCTCTGAAAGTTATTTCCTAACATTTCTCCACGACTTTGTTTGATGAACCAGAGCTCTTCCTGTTCTCCGTCCATGAAAGATGGACTCCAGCACTAACGTTGTTATAGCGAAGATAGAGGAAAATCGGGTTATGCAAATTAAGGAAAGACTGGATGGAATACAAGAAGAAGAACTGGAGGAGTTGCGTGTGTCTGTGTTTCATGTGCCCAAAGAGTTATTAGCACTGAACCATGAGGCTTACATTCCTTGTTTTTTTTCCATCGGACCCTATCACCGTCGGAGAAGTGATCTCCATGATCATATTGAGCGCTACAAACTCTCAGTTGCTTGTAGATTTCATAAAAGAATCTACGGATCCAAGTTTGAGACCGTCGTTGTGGAGGAATTTAAGAAGCATGACAAGCAAATCTGGGGCTGCTATGACGAGTTCATCGAATATAAGGAAGAAACCTTGGCATGGCTCATGGCTTTGGACGTCGTCTTCCTTCTCGAACGTTTGCAGTTTTATGTCAGAAATGCCGACCAAAGCTTCTACATGGACTTCAAGCAACTCGGACCGATTTTAGATATGTATGGCACCGTCGCTGCCCAAAACACCATTGTCAGAGATGTGATGATGCTGGAAAATCAACTGTCGTTGTTTCTTTTGGAAAAGCTTTTGGAGTTGCAGTTTGAGGGTTCTAAAGCAAACGCTGAGAAGAGGCTCCGCAGGCTACTAAGACTCGTATGCCAAGAATTATCTCCTTTCACCTTCAAGTTACCTGATGATTCAAAGCTACATATAGACATTAAAAGAGGGCACTTGCTGGAGGTGTTGTACTACTCTATCGTTCCTCTTTCCAACAATCATAACACAGCTAGTCCAATTGAACAAGAAATTAGCGATGCTTTTGATACATCCGGCCTGTCAACTGTTATACATGAAAACGATGCGCCTGTTGCATCCCACATGACAACAATTTCACGATTTATATGGAACAATTTCTCTTTCAATATTGGCCCCACCGGTGCATCGAACGTGAGGCTTCTGCAATTTGTGAAGAGGTTTCCCTTATCTGATATTCTTGCTACTCTTGGGAAACTTCCTGGTCTGCGTTCGTTTAAGAGTCGCTTGGCTTTTTGTGACAATTCTATTCAAGATGCCATCAAAACTATGGAGGGAGAAGTGGAAGAATCCTCTGCTACGATCATACTGCCCAGGCGAGACGAATTAGCTATTCCATCTATGGCTGATTTATACTTTGCAGGTGTCAGATTCTCAGTTGCCCATGACGACCTCAGCACAATGCGATTTGATAAGGAAACTGCCACTCTTGCTATAACAGATGGCAATGGCATATAATTTTTATTTTTTTAATTTTATTATTATGACGTCATCTTGCCACATGTCAACTCAAATCCAGATACCAAATCCCAAAGCTGACATCATCTTCTATCCACCAATCAGCTGTTTACAAAAATAGCTTTTTAACAAAATTAAAAAAAATATTTTACAAATCCCTAAGTCATACTTTGCAAAACAGATTTTGACTCTTTAAAACTGCCTCAAAAGACACCAACTAATAGCAAAGTCAAAGGAGTTTGACTTGTGATCGATTACAATATACCTGCCTGAGGCAGGTATAATAAAAATGTTTCTTTTATTTACAACTAGTTTTATAAAAATCTTAATCACCTTAATATTTATGATTAAACGACACTCTCATAAAAAGTTAAGTTTCTATATTTATTTTTGATAGTTAAGTTTTTAATTAAATTGTCTAAAAAGTTAATTTTTTTAATTTGTTACAGTTACTTTTTTTAATTAAATTTGTTTTTGCATAGAGAGGCGTGTTCTACAGCCCAGTAGGGGGATGTGTAACTCTTTTCGCGCTTATAATCGACTTATAATTGGCTCAAATAAAAATAAAAATAAAATATAATAATTTGAATTGCCAAAAAATTATTCGGCTTGATAAAAATAAAATAAATATAAAAACATAATGATGATGATTAACATCGAGTGAGACAAAATTTGGCCTATTGGACCTTAAGAAGGATAATACTTGGTTTACTTTAAAATCTTGTTCATGTTCTCAATTATCTTTCCAAACTCACTATGGTTTTGGCAAGTTAGGAGGTTATAAAGGTTTGTATTGTAACAAATACTATAAAAATCAAATCTAATATGGGTGTAAGCAAGACACTCTAAGAAAAAATGATTTTCATCCTCAATGCTCATAGAATCACAGAGATGGAAAACCCTTTCCTCCCATGGAGTTTTAGGAATATACCAACACCTGTTTCGCCATGGAGTTCATGAAAGTTCGTTCTAATATTGGCTATATTAATTTTCTTCTCCGGTCTAGTTACTACCGAGATATACTTATTATCTTCCAAGTTAGGGTTAATGACCTCCTTATAGTATCTTAATTTTTTCTCAACCACTAAATTTTTCCTCACACTAGAGTTTCTCTTTAAACTTAAAAGTAATAATATTTTTGGCATTCTCAATGTTCTACAAAATGTTGTTTGCATTAATGGCCCAATGTTTTAACCAAGCCATGGTATCTTTACACCAACACTGCTTGAGGCGTAGTTGGTTTTGACTTAACTTTAAAGCAATTTTACGAAGTCTCTTGTTTCCCATGTTATTTATCTTATTCTTGTATATGAGGTATCTAGTCATAGAAATGCTCTCAATGGGGGAAAGACCCACTTCTATGAGGAGAATAGTATAAGGCATATTTCTTTTAATTTTGAGGTTATAAGTTATAAACCGCCTCAATATTTGCTCAATATTTATCCAAGATTCTCTAGAAATGTTGCACCCCCATAATTCACAACCATACAAGATAAGATGGATGATAATAGTTTCAAAGAGGAACTTATTTTTATCCCACATGACCAGATTGCTTGATTTACAGTTATTTTTAAGACTAAAATAAGTTTTCCACCGTCCATTAATCATTTTCTCAATGCTATAGTTCCAATTGAGCTGATGATGAATATCAATTCCAAGATACTTGTAAAAAGTCACTTCCTATGGATTTCTATTATCATAAATAAAATTTGCATAGGTGTCTTTGTTATATTTTATAATCATGATTTTTTTCTTGTCGATGTTAACAGTCATACCCATGTTAGAGAAAAAATATTTAAGAATTCTTAATTGTTTATCGAGATCAGAAGGACACATTTCCAAAAGAACAATATCATCAACATAAAGTAGGAGGATGATAACTATCCCAACTAATATTGTAGCGACGCAATGTTCGTCTTCTAAACACTTTTATAGCTTATCAATGTAAATGCCAAAAACGGAGAGGGAAAAACCTTGTTTAACTCCAATATTACAATTTATATATGTTGTGCACCCCTCATTTTTCTTAAAATTTCCAGTTACCTTATCGTGGAAACTCTCTACTCAAAAGGAGCCTTAAGCTCCTCTAGCCTATTCCATAAGTTATTTCTAGGCATTGTATCAAAAGCTTTTCTAAAATCCACAAAGAAACAAAATTGGTTAGACTTATTATTACGGAATTGCTCTGCAATGACCCTAAGTGTAACAAGGTGGTCTGTGGTTGAATGATTCCTTATAAAACATGCTTGTCCTTTATCCCACTTACCTTCCATTTCCAGAAATTTGCTGATCTTATTTTCTAATATAATACCATATAACTTAGCTAAGAGAGAGATAATCATAATTAGAGGGATCATTTTTATCGCCGCTTTTGAAAATAGGAATAATGAGCCTTTGAGTCCAAGGTGTAGGAAAACCTTGCTTGACCTCTAAATTAAATATATTGTGGATGTTTGGGATGAGGAAATGCCCTCTATTTTTTACGATTTTCGCTTGGTATCCTTCAATGTATTTGGCTTTTCCATTTGCTAACCGCTTAACCCCAAATCTATGTCTTCTAACGAGAAAACTTCATTCATTGTAAGAAGGGTTTGAATGTTATCTTTGATACTTGGGGATTCATAAATAATTTTAAGATACGAATTCCAATCTTTTAAAGAAATTTTACTGTCTTCTTTTTTTTTGTGAGTTAGAATCTGCCTCCATAATTTCTTAGGAGCCAACTTGGAGAGGTGTAGGATATTTTCCTTCCTTTTACTTAGATAATGCAATTTTTCCTTTTAATTAAGGATTTGTAGTGATTGGAATGATTAAAAACTAGTTTATGTCCAATGCAAGGGGGTAGTGCTTGAGAGGAGAAGTAGGCGAAAGGTTTCATGGTGACATAGGGTTGCAGGTTTTGATCTGATTTTGTAGGGTCTCTTAGAGTTTGGACCCAGTACGTTCTCTTTGGGGCAAGGGGGCATCGGTATGAGTGACAACATGGATGGGGGAGATTTTCCCCCTTCTCTGGGATCAGAAATGGAGATGGATAAAGGTAAAGCGGTAGTACAAGGACCAGATCTCCACTTTGGGAAGGGAGGAGAAGGAACGAGCGGGATTATCAAAGAGGAAATATCAACTGGGGATTCCAGGAAACCAGGTAACTATGTTCCAAAATAAAAAATGATTACGAAGACACATATTCTCTCGAACCATGTTTAGGAGGATATTCTGTACATGAAAGAGAATTCCCTCATCAGTAACTTTGCTGGAATTTGGCTAGTAGAGAAGACCCTGGTGTGGTGGATAAACACAACTTGGAAGCCCCAGGGCCATTATGACCTGCAACTGGGTGAAAAAGGTTTTTTCATTATTATCTTTTTCAATGAAGCAGATAGAACCAAAATATTTGATAACGAGCCTTACTTCTTCAACTCAATGGGCCTTTTCCTTAGACCATGGAAAGAGCATTTCAATCTAGACAAGGAAAAACTAACAATATCCTCGTTCTAGATTTGATTGTATTCCTTACCAATAGAATACTGGAAAGAAGAAATCCTCTGAGATATCGGTAATATGTTGGGAATCTTTGTAAAAGTATCAGAACAAACCAAACATATGCGATACACTTCATATGTTAAGATATGCCTTTACCTAGACATATCTAAGGATCTACCTGATGAGATAGAGTTATCCTGGGATGATGAGGAATGGTTCCAAGAGATAGATTATGAACATATCCCTTTCAAATGCAGGTGCTTCCATGAGCATGGGAATATATATCATGATTTCCCTCAAAACAAAAAACCTAGAGATAATAAGGATCAAGAAAGACAAGATGAAGAAGGTTTCATCAAAGTAGCATCTAAGAAAAGAATGACCAAGAAAGTATTCGGTCTTGAGATCCAAAAGAAAGTCCAGAATCACAACCAGTTTGAAGCCATTCAAATGGAAAGGGTGTTTGAAACCCACATAGAAGGACATCTCCTAGGACTCCATGTTCCACAACCACCCCATTCTTTGGCTGTCACTAGAGGAAATTTCAACTCAAAATAAGGAAAATTAATAAAATAATAGTTAAAATAATATTTATTAGTTTTGGAGGAATAAAAGAAAAAACTACTTTTTTGTTCGTATTTTTGACATATCTCCCTGTGATTTTACTCAAATTTCGATCGAGAGAGCTCATTGGATGTGGAATGTCATCATCAAATTGTTTCAGGTATTTCTTGTTTTTGGGGTAGCGGGGTCTACCAAAAGTATGCTGAGTGGGTACTCATTGGATGTGTAATTTAATTTTGCATCCAACGAGATCTCCCGATCGAAATTTGAGTAAAATCACAGGGAGATATGTCAAAAATACAAACAAAAAAGTAGTTTTTATTATGATACATATCCCCAAATTTATATTAAAAAATTGTTTAAGAGGTGCTCCCTTTTTTAATTTTAAATAATTTTGATTGGCTAATACATGATGACATGGAATTNAATGATAGATCCAAGAAACCGACAAGGAAAAAAATAGTGAAGAGACCTCACCTCCAGACCATGAAGGGGAAGAGATAGAGATAAGGGAATTGAATTTAGAAGGGTTGGAGGTAGTTTGTTCAAATAAAATCCTAAATCATATTCCTCCAAAACAGGTCTCCCATCTGTAGAAATCCATCATAAAGAAAAAAACCCTAAGTACATGGGAATAGCGATGAAATCTCTCAAGGACCCGGATGGGAAAAAGAAAGGAAGAAAAGAGAAGTAAGGAAGACATAGTAATGTGCAGCGAATCCAACCAATATGGGAAAATATAGTAGCCTAGGGGAAATATCTTACTATATATGCCACCCTAACCTATGCACCCAAATAGTTTTAAGATGTGAATCACATCCTGGAACATAAGAGGATGTAACAGCTCCCTGAAGGTATGGCTTCTAAAAATAAGAATAGAAAGTAAAAAAATTGGTTAGATTGTTTCTTCAAGAAACCAAATGTTTGGAACAAGAACTCAAAGCCATAGGGAAAAATTTATGGAAATCCAGTGAAGCAATTGGTGTAGATGCAAGAAGAGCTGCAGGAGAGATATGAATAATATGGAATCCAAGGGAGGTGTTCCTTACATAATTTATTTCCTCATATTTTTCCTTTTTGGCATCCTTTCAAATAATGGGTACATGCATGCAGGGATTCATTTCCAAAATTTATAGCCCATCTCAGGCTGATCAGAAGTATAATTTTTTGGACTCCCTGCATACTCTAAGGACAAAGGTTGGGGTGCATCCTTGGATTCTAGGATGGGACTTCAACCTGGTCAGAAGCCTAGGGGAAATATCCTACATAGATGCCACCCTCACCTATGCACCTAAGTAGTTTTAAGATGCGAATCACATCCTGGAACATAAGAGGATGTAGCAGCTCCCTGAAGGTACAACTTCTAAAAATAAGAATAGAAAGTAAAAAACCGATTAGAATGTTTCTTCAAGAAACCAAATGTTTGGAACAAGAACTCAAAGCCATAGGGAAAAAAGTATGGAAATCCAGTGAAGCAATTGGTGTAGATGCAAGAGGAGCTACAGGAGGGATAGGAATAATATGGAATCTGAGGGAGGTGTTACTTACATAATTTATTGCCTCATAGTTTTCCCTTTCGGCATCCTTTCAGATAATGGGTACACCCACGCGGGGATTCATTTCCAACATTTATAGCCCATCTCAGGCTGATCAGAAGTATAATTTTTTGGACTCCCTGCATACTCTAAGGACAGAGTTTGGGGTGCATCCTTGGATTCTAGCATGGGACTTCAACCTGGTCAGAAGCCTAGACGAGGAAAAATGAGGAATACAAAAGTTAAACCCTATCGGTGATCACTTTAACGAAGTCATTGCAAACCTTGATCTGGTGGATGTGAAAATGTTCAATGGTATCTGCACCTAGAATAACAACAGAGAAGGGGAAAGAAGCATCACTTGTAGATTATACCTCTTTCTAGTCTCAGAGTCTATTATGATGGAGCGGGGAGAACTAACAGCCATGGTGCTTCCCTCTGTTGGGTCAGATCATTGGCCAATAAGTCTATACTGAGTGAGAATAGGGGTGAACCTTCGAAGAGAATTTCATTTTGAACAATTTTGGATCCTTCACCCTTAATTCCCAAAGACAATCAAGAAATGGTGGGTGGAAATTGCTCCCTTTAAGGGTATGCTCATGTATCAGCTCCAACAAAAACTCAAGCTCCTAAAAGGAAAAATCAAAAGATGGAATATAGAATCCTTTGGGAAAATATTCTAAGAGAAAAAGTGGTTGGATATAAATATTCAAGAGCTTCATCAGAAAGGCATGCAATAGGGATTTACTAAGGAGGTGAGAACTCAGGAGAAAATATTGCTCCAAGAATTTAGTTTAAGAGAGAAACAAGAGGAAATCCTCTGGAAATAGAAATACAAAATCAGGTGGTGTCAAGAGGGAGAATGCAACACCACGTTCTTCCACAAAGTAGCCATCCAAGATCGACATGGTAACTGTATGGTGAGACTGAAAAAGGGAGGATAGGACACTTGCAGAAACCTAAGAATAAATGGAATTTACTCTAAATAAATTCTTTGTTGACCTCATGCAGGAGCTTGACCATGATAGGAATGAAGCCCAAACCAAGGTCCTGTGACATATACGAAGGGTCATCACTGATGAACACAAATTTATTCTCATGAATCTGATTGAGATGGAAGAAATATAAAGAACAATCAAATAAATGGATGATGATAAATCCCTGAGACCTAAAGGGTTCACGATGAACTTATTTCACTCCTATTGGGATTGGATGAAGGAGGAAGTGTGGGCTCTTGTCGAAGACTCAAGAAAGACAGGTAGCATGCTGAAAGCCCTCAATGTCCCCTTCCTCACGCTCATTCCTAAATAGAATGGCACAAAATATCCTGAAAAAATCATACTGATCGATCTGTGTAATGTCATCTATAATATTATTTCCAAGGTCATAGCCAATAGGCTCAGACCCCTGCTCTCGCTCCTCATATCCCCAGAACAATATGGTTTTGTTGAAGGGAGTAAAATATTGGATGGTATCATTCTAGTGCATGAAACCATTCACTATGTAAAAATGGGAAAAATCTGAGATATGTTAATGAAACGTGACCTGTCAAAAGATTATGAAAAACTAAACTGGAAGATCTTGGCAGGAATGCTCTAGACATTTTGATTTTCGGACCAATGGACTGAGTGAGTGATGAATCTAGCCTCCTTAGCATTCTTTTCAATTCTAGTTAACATGACTCCCACACATCCCTTCCATGCTTCGAGGGGGATACAAAAAGGAGACCCTTATCCCCTTTCATGTTCATAATCATTGCACAAGGGATGGGTCGAATGCTCAAGGAACTACGAAGCGAGAACCATATTAGAGGGCTCAACCTTAGCGAAGAGTTGGAACCACAGAACCATAAAAAAATTTGTTGAGGATACAATGTTGATGGTACCATCTACTGTTTAGGAGGCCTGTGGCTTAAAGAGGGGGCTTGACACCTTTTTGGAGGCCAACAGGTTGGAAATAAACAAGGAGAAGTCTCAGGTGTACTTTTTCAACACCCTAAAATTCACAAGGAAAAACATCCTCAGAATACTGGAAATCTCAAAAGGTGTGTTACAATCCAAATATATAGGTGCTCCTTTAGCAGATTCCTCTATAAAAAAATTCTCTTGGAAGTATTTATTGGATAAAATCAAGAAAAATATTGTCCAGTGGAATTTTAGGGCTCTTAATCTCCCAAGAAAATTAATTATTGCCAACTCAATTCTTTAAGACATGTCTCTCTACCTCTTCTATGTCCTAGTCGCGCCCAAATTAGTGCTAAAAAAAATTCGAAATATCCAAAGAACCTTTCTATGGGGAGGAACTGAAGGACACGGGAAGTGGGCTTTGGTCAATTGGAAAACTCTATGCAAACCAAGGGACACCAGGGGGCTAGGACTCAAGGACCTGATTAGTGTAAACAGAGCCATGGGGGGGGGAATATGGTGGAAATGGATTTGCCACTCAAAGGAACCATGGGAAAAGTTATGGCATCATAAATATGCACCACAATGGTTGAAACAACAACTTATCAAACTCGGGAAAGATCTCCCAATTTCAAGCATATGGAAGGCTCCCAAATAAAATAGAGGGCTCATTCAACGACGCAACTTTTGGGAGGTCAGAGACGAGAAGCCGACATCATTTTCTAAGGATACATGGAAATAAGCTCCCTATTTAGCCAAATGGAACGATATCCTAGAACTACTCCATTATCTTAAGAATATACCGTTGGAACGGGTGCAATACTTTTAGGACCCCTTGTCAATAGATACACATTTTTGGACCTGGAAACCAAGGGAATAGTGGAAATCATGTGCCCCCAGAGGAAAACATTGAAGAATTCTATGAGGAATTGTGCAACAGAAAGATCCCAAAGGAGGGTGGGTCGGACAAGATCAGATGGGGCTATTCCAATTTGGGAAACTTCAATATCAAAAAGGCGATAGGGTTGTTGATGGAAACTCATAGAATGGAGAAGGACAAGAAATGGCACAAAATTTGGGGTGTGAGATGGTGGCCCAAGGTGGCGGCCTTTAGTTGGCTACTTCTGAGAAGGCACGTCCTCACCTAGGGCGATCTCTAGAGTCGCAAGATGATAGGACCATACAGATGTATGCTCTGCGAAGATGCTCACTAAAAAAATCAATCATCTTCTCGATGAATTCCCTATGGCGTCCTCCCTTTGGGAAAAAGGAGTAGCAAAATTCTGAAAAAATTCAAGACATTAGGGTGTCTAGATTTAACAATAGCCAATTGGCCTAACAATATCTTTAAAAATGATATTTTGATTAGGTCTTGGGAACTATTTCCAGTTTTAGTTGTTTGGGAAATATGGAAAAAACGAAACAGGAAAATCTTTGAAGAGAAGCTTCGTTATACACAGTAGGTATGGGATCTGATTGAAATTCATATTAAGGAAACCGTAGCCCTAAACCGATGGACTCAAAAATCCAATGAAGCTGGCATAGAATAACAACAAATTTTACATGACTGGGGTATTTACAACATACCTAGAAACAATGACCTCGTACAATCCTCGAACGCATCTCCTCATAGCTCCGATTCATGCAAATGTCTGGCAACATGATCCTTTAAAATGAATTTTAACGGAGTAGTGAAAGGAAACCCAGGACGAGTGGGTTTTGGCGGGGTAATTAAGAATTCAAACAAAAAAAATATCATCTTTTTCAATGGATTCATAGGCATAAATACCAACAATATGGCAGAATTGGAAGGACTGGTAAGCGGACTAAAATGGGCTATACAGGAACAATGGATGCCTCTAATTATGGAGGAGGACTCCTTCATCATCATATGTATCGCATGAATAATACAACAAGGTTCCACCATAGAAAAGGTTTCAAGGATCTCAAGAGACTATTAGTCGACACCACGACCTTACAATTCTCCCATGTCAAGTGGAACGGGAATAAGTTTGTGAATTCATTAGTAAATGAAGGGGTCAAAAAACAAACTTATTTCCATGCATAATAGAGAGCATATTCAGGAAACTGCATTCTATGGAGAAGATGTGAGAAGTTAGAAGAAAACGTTCTTGGAAACCCACCACGTGATCGAGAGGCTAAACGGGACAGACCTCCATGTCACGATGACAGCAAGAGTAACCAAGGATAGGTAATAAATTCTTGGGAGGACACAATTCCTCACATGGGAACGCACCACACTATATCCACAGAGCCGCGTGGATGGCACGTGACTAGGACAAATTTCTCTCACCGGATCCTAAGGAAGGTGCAGTGCTAGCTGCATATGATCAGTTCAAGAAGGAGCTGATGATCCCACACATCATTTCCATGCCTTTCAACACATATCCTCATAATGTCAATACAAATGGAGTGGGTAAGGAAATGGAAACCGTAGCACATGACATGGCAGATAGATCCATCGGGGATGGTTCTGAATCTTTCCTTCTTTAAATGAGCCTACCTCAGTTACCCTCAAGCCCATACAAAGCAGGAGGATGTACTTTCCCTTTCAGGAAAAGCATTGGCCTTATCTTAAGCACTCGCCATCTTGCAGAATGAAGGGAGGAATATCATACACTGATGAATAAAATGGACAACCTTGTCCAAGATCATACACACGAGAAGGAGGGATACAGAGATCATAATCAGATAAGGTAGTAAAAAGGTGTTAATATTAAGGAAATGGAGTGCATGAAGGGAGGAGTCCAATCACCCTCTATGAACATTCTGTACCTCCTTCACATTCCCGATTCGAAGTACCCCCACCAGGGATGGAATTTTGTGCCTTCTATTCATAACCTTGCAAAGATGATATTACAATTTGTGTGCATTAGTTCTTTGGGGGATCTATTCATATTTTTAATGGTGTCGTAGTGGAGATTTCGGGGCTACCATGGTGTGAGTGTGAGGATTGAAGGTGAGAGTTGGTCAAATGCTAGTTCCTCGCAACAAGAATCGAATGGCCATGAATCTTTGGTTCCCTTATCATTCAATTGGGGGCACGGTATATGTCTAAAATCCTAGCTCCAGTTGAAGCACAAATCATGAATAAGGAAATTTCCCTATTTCAGGAATACGAAGCTCATCAATAAATACCCCTCGTCGTCAATCCTTTTTGGGTTGTGCATATTCTACTGGCACGAGAAAATCAAGGGAGGATGCATGTGAAACAAGGTATCAGAGAGGCACTCCATATGATCAGAGGTTGGAAGAAGACAACGTTGTGGGCTTTCACCTGTTGGAAATGATTACAGAGGACTATATTGATCATCCGAGGGAGTTGGCTAGAGAGGAACAATCTCCTCCTCCCCGCGAACCCCCTACCTAGTGATGGATGTTGTTCTTAAATGTTTTTTCTTTTGCTAAGAGGGTTTGTTACTCTGCTGAGTTCTTTAGTGCAACTTTTTTGTTCGAAGATCGATATGTTACTTTTATCGCATTTGATTCTAATGTTAATGGTCTAATTATTATGGATTTTTAGTCTCTGCATAGACTCGGGGAAAGGGGCTGAAAGGACAACCTTTTGTGGGATCCTTTTTCAAAAGTGGGTAGGTTGTTAGGTGAGAAACTGGAAGTATATGGACACTTATCTGATTACAATCCGGCCATGCTTGGATTTTCCAGCTTGTCGTGAATGCTTGTACCACCATTTTTGTACTTTATTAAATTTCAAGTAATATAAGGATACTCTTTTTACTGATAAAAGAAGGCTTTGCAGTGATTTATCTTGTCCATTTTTATTGAATCTCTAGAATCTTGCTTAATTTCTTTCTCACATCTTTACACTCTTGATCATAGAAAGGGTTGGTTCTCCTATTACACGTTTTAGTCAAAACTTCAAAGAACTTGCTAGAGAGGGTTGTGTCAAAATTATGGGTAGATATTTTCTTTATTCTCCTATTCTCCTTGCTGGATAAAGGAACGAGTTCATTTTTCAGATCATGGAGAAAAATGTGAGCTTTATTTTTATCTAAGATCAAGTGTTTTTGGCAATGATAGTTTTCCTCCATGAGATGGCTATGCATGGAAATATTAAAATATGTCAAGGAGAATTAATTTTTGAGTATATATATACCAAAATAAACCAAACATTTATCAAATTAATCCAAGAAATAGATCATAAATAAATAATAAAAATATTAGGCTTGATAAGATAATTAATTTTTGAGTATATATACCAAAATAAACCAAACATTTATCAAATTAATGAAAGAAATAGATGGCAAATAGTTTTTTTAATTACCGAGCACTTGGTAAATAAATAAACTTGATTCAAATATATGTTTAAATTCCACACTCAGCATAGGTCCATGAATTAAGAGATAAATATCCAAATATCCAAACCGTATGCCAATGCATGGAAGAAATATACAACACCTACTATATAGATTACATGATCACTCTAATTGCGCCGAGAGGCGCTCTACAGCCTAGTATGGGAGATATCTTGTAACGCTACGTAACATTATGGGAGAGATATTGTAACGTTACGTAATTGCGCCGAGAGGCGCTCTACAGCCCAGTATGGGGGAGATCTTGTAACGTTACGTAACATTATGTAACGTTACGTAACGTTAGGTAACATTATTTTTATTAATAAAAAATATTTTTTTAATTATAGGCCAAAATAAATGTCGGCCAGAAAAACAATCTAATATGGGGGAGATGTTGTAATCGTCCTACCTAACAAAACAATAAAAAAGTAAAAATTTAATTATCCGTAAAAAAACATGAAAAAACACAATATGGGGGAGATGTTGTAATGTTTCTACCTAACAAAATAAGAAAAATTGACAAATTGAATTATCCTCAAAAAAATGTTGGCATTGCACATGGTTTTAAAACCAGGTGCAACCCATGGTTTTATTGTACATGGTTTAGGAGGGTCTTGTGCATGGTTTTAAAACCATGTGCAAGGCCTCTTAAACAACCCATGGTTTTATTGTACATGGTTTAGGAAGGCCTTGCAAATGGTTTTAAGACCATGTGCAAGGCCTCCTAAACAACCCATGGTTGTAGGAGGGCCTTGCATGTGGTTTTGAAACCATGTATGGAGAAATGTTGTAATGTTTGTTCCTAACAAAATAAAAAATAATAAAAAATATTATATGCCGGCCATAAGTAATATTAAATATTAATAATAAAAATATTATATGTGGACCTTAGAGATTTGATCCCTCTCGATGCTTGATAGAGCCTAGGATTTGGATCTACGCTGGTTTTATGGGAGAGATCTTGTAATGTTACGTAACGTTCTGTAAAGTTACGTAACATTATTTTTATTAATAACAAATAATTTTTTTAATTAAAGGCCAAAATAAATGTCTGCGAGAAAAACCACCTAATATAGGGAAGATGTTGTAATATTTCTACCTAACAAAACAATAAAAAAGTAAAAATTTAATTATCCGTAAAAAAAATGTGGATCACGAAAAAAACACAATATGGAGGAGATGTTGTAATGTTCCTACCTAAGAAAATAATAAAAATTAAATAATTGAATTATCCGCAAAAAAATGTTGGCCTTGCACATGGTTTTAAAACCATGTGCAAGGCCTTCTAAACAACCCATGGTTTTATTGTACATGGTTTAGGAGGGCCTTCTAGATGGTTTTAAAACCATGTGCAAGGCCTTCTAAACAACCCATGGTTTTATTGTACATGGTTTAGGAGGGCCTTCTAGATGGTTTTAAAACCATGTGCAAGGTCTCCTAAACAACCCATGGTTTTATTGTACATGGTTTAGGAGGGCCTTGCAAATGGTTTTAAGACCATGTGCAAGGCCTTGCATATGGTTTTAAAACCATGTATGGGGAAATGGTGTAATGTTCTTTCCTAACAAAATAAAAAATAATAATAAATACTATATGTCGGCCATAAATAATATTAAATATTAATAATAATAATATTATATGTGGACCTTAACTAGAGAGATGTGTCTTTTGATTTGAATCAAATCAATGGATACCTAAGAAGAGATTTGATTCCTCTCGCCGCTTGATAGAGCCTAGGATTTGGATCTACGTTGGTTACCAACAAATAGAAAAATGTGGAGGTGTACCTAATAGAAAAGTTGAATAAGAAATATTAAGAGCACTTACTTTGTAATATATATGTTATTTGATATTTTAATTATTTCACTTCATTATTATACAACTTCTTAATGACTAAACATTCTTTGTTGGTTACTATTCAACTTCTTAATGACAAATAAATATATGCAATGTATGCAAATATTTTGAATATAACAAAGTGCGTGCCAATAATTTGAT
>LPNX010715068.1:213837-275223 GCA_001517045.1 Pseudotsuga menziesii
TGCCCAAAGAGCCCGAATTGCAGACCCATCGCCGTACAAGAAGCCTCGCATGATGTGGGCTGCACTAGTGGAAGTTGCAGCAAGATCAGTAAAAATTCTGGAGTCTCCATCTCATGTTTTTTTCAAATTTTAGAAAATCAGAATAATATTAATTAATATAATTACAGTTTCAACAAAATCAATGTTTAATTAGCTTCTTACTTACAAAACAATGTTTAATTACTTGTTAAATGTTAATACGTTGGTACCAAAACTTCCCTTTAACTCAAAACTATATATATATAACCAATTAAATCATAATTTATAAATAATTAAATTATAAAAAAAATATATTATTTTAAAAATATACTACACAATTGAAAAAAGAACTACACTACACAACTATATATATATCCAAGGGTATCAAGCAACACATAGTTTCTGATATCATGAGAAAATCCTATTAGTGAGTTAGGCAAGAGTACATAAGTTAATTGTGGTTACCATATGACAAAGGCAACATTGAGGGTGGCATCTTTTTCTTTGTTTGGATTGCCCATATACTTAAAACCCAAATATGTATTTGGTCCACATTTTATAATGTCCATTGTTATTGAAATATGTGCCCAATAAATCATAACTAGAACATTTACAAACAAGCCCAAATCATGTTTATTATGAATAATTAGTACAACTTGAAACACTTGTGAATCAATACCATGCTCCATGGACAATGTAAACCCATCTAACTAAAGAGCTTATATGTGTTCCATCAAAGTTCAACAAATTAAAGTAAGTCAAAAGATTGTCAAGTCTCAAACACTTCTTTCAAGGTAAACATAATTTGTTCTTTCTGTTTCTTAAAAGACACCATTAGAGACAACTTTTAATCATGGAAAAATCAACTTTCACAACTCTTACAAGGTGCAATTCCAATTAGATAAAAAAGGCCTAGAAGAAAAAAAACATAGAAAAAAAAACAAGTGAAACAAAATTGCAAATACACTTCATATAAGCCAAACAAAACTGTCTAATTAATTGAAGAAGAGAAGCCAAGTCATGATACTGTAAATTCTCAAACAATTTTGGCATGGTAAAGAGAATTGTCTTTCTTTGCACTTGCTTAAAAACAATTTGAGAAACAACTTTCGGTGACAAGAAAAGAAAATTGAAAAAGATACAATTGCATCTAAAAAAGACTTAGGAGAACTAGAACATAGAACATCAAAAACAATAATCAATAAGAAAAATGTCATCAATCAAAGAGTAAGTTGCAAAAAAATGTATCTTCAAAATCATGCATTACACTTACAAACCAGTATAAACAAGAGGAAATCACATCGAAAAATAATCTACTTGTCACAACATCTTAGAGGAAACAAAAAATAGAGGGAAAAATCAACTTTTCAAAAAGAATACGAAACACACGAATGAATGACACACCTATTGAAGATTGCTAAGTTTGTGAATGGATGCTCTTTTAAAAAGATGGTGATTCTATTTAACAAGTTCAAAAAACAACAAATCTTTAGAAAGATAGAAAACTAATCTACAATAAAACAAAATACTCTTATTCAGAATCAATACATTTGATAACATTGCAAGATGACACAATTTCTAGTACCAAAAAGAGATAAAAATAAACAAAGGTAAAAAACATTGAGTCAACATTTTGTAGTAGAAGAAGGCTAGCAACTCTTAGGATACGTGAGGATACCATTCATATAGGTAAAAGAACTAAGACCTAGATTGAAAAAACCACAACTAGGACTAATAAGAGGGGCTATCAATGCCCCTACTGACATGTTTAGAATTCATACTATTCTACCTTGAGAAATAAAACAACTCCGATATAGTTGCAGTTGTAATAAAAAAAGTTTGAAGTTTAAAAGTGCTTATACATTTGGACGAATTAATAGAGTGATCAAAACTTTAAAGCAATTGTACAAAACATTGCTATATAAGTTGGAGAATACTAAGATAAATGAGAGTTGGAAACTAGAGTTGGAATCCAGTATTTCTTAAAAACAAAGAAGAATATGATAGGAAACTAAATATATTTATAACAATGAGAATGATTTCGATACTAAAGACACTAATGAACCAATTACAAATATGTCGGTACATGGATTCACTGATCCACACACTATGAGGATCATTGTTGATTCTATCAAAGATCACTTAAATCCTCAAGTGTCATCCAAAGAGACCTCGAAGGATATGTATGATTCCCTATCCAGAATGTATGAAGGAATGAACATCAATAGAAAGATGACTTTGATATCTCAACTCAAAGGTACCAAGCTGAGCCAAGAACAATCCATCCAAGACTACTTCACACCGATATTCCAATTCAAGGAGTAACCAGAAGCCATTGGAAACTCCCTTGATGAAGATGACCTAGTTATGACTACTCTCATTGGTCTCACTAGAACTTGGGATTATTTCATCCAGACTATGTGTGCCAGAAAGGAAAGCATGATGTTTGAAATTTTATGGGAAGATTGCATCCAAGAGGGGGCTAGAGTAGCCAATAGAGAAGATATACTTAAATAATATTATCAAGCCCTAGCCACCCATACCTAGAGAAGAATAAATCAATATAACTTCAAGAATAAAATCCACAAGGAGTCTCAACCTCCCAAGAAGTTCCAAAGGACAAGAGGAAACAATCAAGGGAGAAACTACTCCAACTTTCAATGCTTCAATTGTAACAAGATAGGACACATTATGAGACATTTTCCATTGAAGAAAGAAGAATACAAGAAGATGAACAAAAAAATACATCATGCACACCTAGCTGAAGTTGAAGATGAAGAAGAATAGGAAGAAGGACCTCGAAGAAAACAAGCAAAAGAAGAAGATGCAAAAGAATATGTATTATTCTCCGCACTCTCTCAATTTGTGACATCTGGAGTAGATACATGGCTTATTAATAGTGGTGCTTCAAAGAACATGGTAGGACTGTTAGCCGAAATATTTCACCTCCTGCGGATAGCAAGGTGTTCCGTTGGTTTGAATGGTTCAGATCCAGAACAAATAGATCACAGAGGCTGATAACTCTCCCTAGACGCTGTAGATATCTGGAATACAAGGCTTTGACAATCCACCTGTGTACCTGCAATCAAGCTCAACATGAAACAAATCAAAGCAACCAAAATATGATCTACTAATCTATGCTAGTGACTAAGGAATCTAGCAATATATATTTGAAATCAAACATCAACAATATATATGGGACAGAAAATCAACTTGCATTAGAAATATGAAGAAGATTACAACCAAGCCTTAGTGTTGACATGCATCTCCATGAAACCAGCTCTTCATCCCCAAAATCTCTAACTCTAGCTCTCTATGCTCTCTCCAAATGATGTTGGGCCAAGAATCAATCCAACAACATAACAATACCTTAAATGTTCTCCCCTCAACCATGGCTATGAGCTCATGTTTATAGGGCTTTAATGGATGGAGATGGTTGGGAAATTAGTGGGTGAGGTTGCCTCTAAGATCCTAGGATGAAGGATTTCGAGCTCAACCAACCCACAACAGTAGGGATAAGAGATATCTCAAGGCTTATCATCTAGAAGCCTCGAGAAGCTTCTCTTTTTCCCTTTTTACCCAGGGTACCGCGCTTATCCTTCTATGACAGAGGTTCTAATAATAACCGCTTATACACCAAGGATAACAGGCGGTGGCACCACTTGTGGACAACCGATGAAAAGCGGTGCGAGCAGGGGTATCGCTCCTAGATAAAGGGTCATGAGCGGTGCTGGGAATTTGTGTGACAGACTGATAAAAAACCATTTAGTTTTCACTCCAGAAGCTGGGATTCAGGGAAAGTAGGTATGTCAAATGTCTTATCACATGATGGTGACATGATTTTGGTATAACAAGATGCCCCCCAAAGCATGAGTCTTAGAGTAAGACGATAAACGAGAGCTTTGAGAACAAGTCATCACAAGGAGATGAAAATGTCGGCTCGATCGAATTATGCAGTCAAGTAGGCATATGTAGTACATTGGTATGTTGACTCATAGATGCAAGTAACCAAACTCATAGCTGCAGACCAATACAAGGCAGATCCATGAGTGGAATAAACAAGCATGGCTACAAGAATACATCGTAGATCCATGTGATAGAGGACTCAAACTTGGACATAGCTACTAGACATACAATGTAGATCTATGTCATACATATGCAAATTTGAGCATAGCCACGACCATACAAATTTGGATCCATGATAGATATATACAAAACTCCATCGCAACCTGGGGAAAAAGCAATGAGCGCTTTTAAACAAATGTCCAAGGTCTTCGTCTCATCTTCCACAAAGTACGATTTTATCCATGTGATTACAATGATCTGAAGTCAAACATGGTAGAAACCACTTGATTACCAACCAATGATGTGAACCACTAACAAGTGCAAGGGAGGTCACCATTAATGTCAATGATTCCCAATGTACTCTAGTACAATCTACTAAGTGCGAATAGATGTCCTAATGTCGAACACCCAGTCAATTCTATCGATCAAAGGTTAATGAGGTGAACATATGTCAAGAGTAAGAGAATCTATCATTAAGGCATACAGATCTCAAGGTACTAAATAATGTTAATACTATTTCCTGGACGATGAGCCAATGTTGAAGGGAATAATCTCATCGAAGGAGGGCCATGATGAGTCCCATATCGACGACATGAAACTTGGAACATAGTTCTGGAATGATGTGAATGTAGTAACCATATGACTAACTCAAAGATACTGACACAAAGGATTTGTATACTGCAGAGGTAAAACTTCTTCAGATCTCCTTTGAACATCGGGCAACATGACAAAATGACTTGGCAGCATTACTAGACAGGATAGATACACAATGCGACAGTGGACAATGCATTCTTTTGAAAGACTCAAAGGATTGACATGACTCATGAAAGTGGATCGTCATGGAGATCAGCTGAATACCCAATTGATTGACATGATTATGTAGACAAGTGTGATGTTCAAAGGTAACAACAAACAACTGCAATTATTTGAAAAATGATTCCCTTCCCATTTCCCCCATCATGATTGATGAGTGCCTCTTCGGTTTTACGAGTTCAAAGAGGGTAACAAACACTCGATATAGCTTGTCAGAAGACAAGTCCAGTCTCATATGTTTTATGAACCTGAGAGAGGAGGGGTTCGATCCCAAAATGGGTCTCTCAATGTTTAATTTAACGAGTCCACAAAAAGAAAAATCGGTATCGTTCATGTTTAGAGAGTCTAAACGAATACAGAAGAAAACTCCATGGGAGTCCCTTTTTGTATGATTTAGTCTCTAAGGCCCGAAAAAGTATAAAATCATACCTTAGAGAACTCTTCCAGTCATGATTGGTTGGAGTTTGCCTTTCTATTAAATAGTCCCATCTGAACCGAGAAAGAGATAACCTATCGTCTGATGGACGACTCTTCAAATACTTTAACGAGCGTGAAGAAGACAAGATCGCTCGACGATCTTTTCATATTTAGGGAGCCTGAAAAGGGTTTAAAGAGAACTCCATGAGATTCCTTTACACAATGTAATGTTTTACGAGCCTAGAAAGAATCAGAAACGGACTCGACAAATTTTTTGTATTTAAGGAGCCTGAAAAAGAGGTGAAAAGAGAACTCCATGACGCTTCTTTACACAATGTCATATTTTACGAGCTTGGAAAGAAACTTGAACTGGACTTGGAACTTTGATACTAGATTTTTACGAGCGTGACAAAGTGTCGTAATAAACACTCAACGACCTTTTCTGTTTTGTGAAAGTACGAAAAATCCATAAACAAACTTTCGAAAGCTTTTACTAAAGTCAACCTATAGACGACTCATAAACAAGTGTTAAATGCATTCAAAATCAACATTAAGGGATTATGACAAATAGATTTTGACCAGAACATGATGTAATATAAAAAATATAGTAATTCAGACCCAAAAATGTCTATATAAGGCAAGTAAATAGTAAAAAATCAAACATTTCACTATTTACCTCCAACAGAGAGCACGTGGAGCATTTTCTAGCCAGATATTCCACAGTTGATACCGGGAGTTTCCACCGTCTGTTTTCAGTCTCGTCAGTTGCAGGTAACAACTAGGACCTTCCTCTTTCATTTAATAGCTTCTATTTTGGGATTTTGTGGGGTTTTGGACCTATTTTTCAAGGCCTAAAATCCAATTTGCGGGCACCAAAGATACCCCTTACGGGATAGGAGGTACCATCCGAGAACCGTGACAAGAATACAGTGGACAGGAGGTGCCACCACCTGTCTCCAACAGGACACAGGCGGTGCCGACTATGGAGAAGTTAAACAAATTACATGGGCAAGATTTCTTCATTCTTTTGATTTGCAATGATTTAAGGATGATATTATTGCATATCATTGTTGTTTTTGGCAGGTATAGGCTTCCAAAATATGGTGATATGGAAGGAAATAACACATGATGATGAGGATGGTACTGCTGAAAGGAATCCAGTTTGCATTGCCACACTCTGGGACTGTGGGATTTTAAAGTTCTTTTGGACACCAAGCATGGTGTCCCACGAGAGATTACTATAACACATACTGAGAATGTGGAATCCAGAACAACAGTATTTTGAGGTGGGGGCACACATACTTACAGTGGAGGTAGAAGATATCCACTTCCTGACTGGCCTATTGAGACAAGGTGCCCCCATCTCACTGACAAGTTCCCATGGCGGGGACATTACCACCAGAGAGCTCATAGATCGGCACTGTGTACCAGGTATAGGAACATCGAGAAAGAAAATCCCCATCAAGGCAGTGACAAACAGGGCTCTATGAATTGTTTTGTTCACCATGTAGAGGGTGGCAGGGAGCCAGGGTGTGCATCAGGCTTCCAGGGCACATATGCTGTATGCTCTAGAGGCTATTGCACCTACGGTGTTCAACTGGGTGGAAGCATTGCTCCCAATATTCAAGGATGAGCTGAATAAATGTCAGTAGGGAGAGCTGAAGTAGTTCAGATTTGGTTCCATCTTAGCTTGCTTCTTATTTGATCGGGTCCCCCAGATGAGGCCCTAGGTGACTTTTCGGAGTCTGAGGGCATGGGACCCCCATATGCTGAGGTGGGTCCAGGTCATGGCTCGCACAGGAGTGGGTAGGGGCAGAGTGAAGCTCGGTGATGCATTCTTTAGATGTTTGTGAGATCAGATGCTCATGGTCAAGGACTATGCCTATGCGGGCACAAATTTTACAGGTGATCCTAAACTACCACTCCCACGTGGAGGGCAGTGGGGTGACATTGGTAAGAAGCAAGAAACCCTAAAAATGGAAAATGTTTTTATGTTTTTTATGTTTTTTTAGTTTTTATGATAAGTGACGAGACATGTTTGTCTTCATGTAGATGTTGGAGCAGCGAGGCCTGGAGGAGCATCTCCAATAGACAGGTGAGCCAGAGATCACTTCATGCCACAGGGTGATGATAAAACCGGGGAGCTGGAGGAGAACTTAGAGAGGTTTAATCTAGACATCCCAGATGCTGATATAGATGACCTCCCGACTAGATATCACAGATCTACGGTGGGAGTACTAGGCCAATTCACCAGGCTACTACGCAGGGTGGCTCGAGCAGTGATGTGCTATCATGAGCACCATTAGTGGATGAGACATATATATTGAAAGATGATAGCTTCAGGATTTTGTATGATGATTTTCCTTGAAAGCCTACGTTCTTTAGATGAGGTCTCGGGACCTATTTTTTGTAAAAACGTTTTCGTATATATATATATATATATAGAGAGAGAGAGAGAGAGAGAGAGACTTTTACATGGTGTTTATACGTTTCAAATGGATAAATGCATTTTCCATGAGTTCTATGTGTCTTTAAATGTTTATTTACAATGTACCATGTTTGATTTAATGTCATGAATGGGTGATATGCCACTCTAGGATGTAATTAGCCAATGAATCAGTAACTACATTATGTTCCCTAGGGATAAGCCTATAGGTAATGGTTCCAAATGATATTTATAACAAACGTACCCTTCGGAAGAGGTGGAGGAGCACCGGTTTCCTAATGGTGTAGACATGGTTTAAATGACAAACCACAAGCTGAGAGTCTATCAGAACTACTAGATCACAAACATCCTGGGAGGCAGCTTCAGTCAGAATACCGATGACTAATTCATACTCGGCGATGTTATTAGTAGCTGGACCTAAGAAAACCGCTCCTGAACTAACCAAATCTTCAGCTGGGGAATAGAGAACCCAAGCAGCCGAGGCTAGATTCAAGGTGTGGCAGCAACACCATCAGCGAAACTGTAGAAATCCATCTGCATGACCAAAAATGGTATAAACAGATGCGGACACTAAAACTCAAAACCATCTTGAAAATACTAAAAGCACACTGAAAGTAAATCAATATACATATATACAAGATACCATCCAAGAAAACCTAAGCATAGTACCTTTTCAAGTACAACCCATTGCGAGGTTGCCCCAAAGGGATTCCATCATAATCAACTAACTCATAGGCTCCTTTCTCTAACACCTTAGAAAAAGCGAAAGGTCCATACCACATAGACTCGAACTTACCCTTCCCTAGCTTGTCATATCTCTAGTCATAAGTCAAAACTAGGTCACCCTCGTTGAAAACATGAGGCTGGATGAATTTATCGTACTATTCCTTGATGCGTCTCATATGTGCCTCATTAGCCAAGGCAGCATCTCTACGAGTCTAATCAAGGTTATTCAAGTACAAAAATCTCGCTTCCTCTACAGAAGTGTCTGGGAGAAGTTCGACGACAAGTTGTAAAGATGGAATCTGACATTGGATCGGCAAGATAGCTTTAAGTCCATAGACAAGATGGAATAGTGTGAAACCAGTAGTTGTTTTCATGGAAGTCTGATAAGCCCAAAGAGCGGAAAAAGAACGAGATGCCAATTGGATTTATGATCTCCAACCATCCGATGAAGCATAGTTTTCAAAACATTGTTAATGGCCTCTACCTGACCATTAGCTTGTGGATAATACGGTGTAGATTTTTCATGGAGAAAACCTAGCTTGGCACTCAATTCCTGCATCATTTGATTACAAAAATGAGATCAGTGATCAGTGATGATGGACTGCGGAACTCCAAATATAGCTATGATATGATTGAATAAGAAGAGAGTGGCATTATTACCATCTTCTGTGTATGTAGGAATGGCCCTATCCCATTTTGTAAAATAATCCATGGCTACGATGATGTAACCATGCCCCCCATATGAGGTAGGCTTACAATGCATGAAGTCAATCCCCCATTTGGCAAAAGGGCCAACAGTAATGATGCGGTGAAGTGGAGCAGGATGGGTGCGCTTTTTGGGATAAAAATGTTGGCAAGGTGGGTATTTCTTAACATCTTGATAACAGTCTTTGAAGATAGAAGGCCAGAAATAGCCAACGTGAAGGATTTTCTGGGCTGTAGCCATCCCAGATAAATGACCATCACATGCTCCAGAGTGGCAATCATTTAGCACATGGTCAGCCTCCTTATGAGTGAGGCATCATTGGAGAACGAAGTCAATCCCATGTCTATACTAAGGTATCATTCAAGATAAGATAGTACTTCGCGTGGTGCCGGATGTGGCGACAATCATCACGAGATAGATGTGGCTGAAAACGCTGGGTCTGGAGATAAATCAGCAAATATCCATACCAAGGATCAATAGTGCTAATTAGGAATAGGAATTCATCTGGAAATGAATTGTTGGGCTCAGATTCTGTGGTAGCATAGGGAAGGTCACACATAAGTTCAACAAAAACCAAGGATTTCTTTGATGTAGCCTTGGAAAACTCAAGATCGAACTCCTGAAGGATGATGATCCAATAGGATTACTTGCCCTCAAGTACCTGATGAGTCAAAATGTAGTACATCGGGTTCTAGTCTACCAATACAGTGGTAGTGCGAAGCAGAATGTAGTCATGAAATTTTTGCACAGCAATGACCGTTGCCAAAGCTAGCTTCTCCACATGTGAATAACGGGTTTTAGAATTAATAAGATTCTTACTAGCGAAATAAATCACATGCTTCTAACTGTGGAGATTGTCCTGCACTAAAACCATAGCAATGGTAGTAGCGGAGGCCGAAATATACAAGAGAAAGTCCTTTGAATAATCCGGGGGGTGTATCATGGGTGAATGAGTCAGAGCATACTTAATATTATCAAAGTCACATTGGGCCTGGTCACCCCAGAAGAATGGAGTGTTCTTCTTGAGGAGACGCATATAACCATGCGTTTTCTCAGCGAAATTGCACACGAAATAGCGGAGAAATTTTTGCTTCCCGTGCAAACTTTGGAGTTCAAGGATATTGGTTGGGGCTGGTAGATTAATGATAGAGGCACTCTTCAAAGGATCAATTTGAATGCCATATTTGGATACCACAAAGCCAAGGATACGTCTCGTCTCGTCATTATCATGTTAGTGCTAAAGAAACATAATAATAAAATGCTATATCATCATATGAATTATCAGCATAAAGATGTTGGAACATCATCATCATCATCAACATAAAAATGTTAAAACAAAATTATCATCATCAACACAAAGTGTTTTGACTTCAACTGCATCAACATTATTAGCATAGGATGTTGGGGCCACATCCATATCAACATCAAAGAGTAGATCAACGGTCGTACAGAAGGCCACAAAGATTTGACAGCTAAAAATAATTGCAAAGGAAAAGTTGCAGAAGGAAATTTGGTGGGGGAGTAACTTCGAAAAGTTGGTTAGGAATCCCGCATCCCACATCCCACAACCCACATGCGGAAAGCCTTTAGCAGAAACTCTACTGTGAAAATAGAGTTGCAGAAATTATGTTGCAAAAATAGAGTTGTAGACATTCTGTTGCAAAAATAGAGTTGCAGAGAAGCTGTTGTGGAAGTAGAATTGTGAGGAGTTAATTTTATAGTAGAATTTGTCCGAGGGATAAATTTGGTAATCATGCTAAGTGTAGGAGCTACCAGATCCTGGAGGTGATGGTTGGGTTGGCTGTCATTTATTTGGCTTGCCCCAATTTTGGTATTAGAGTGGGAAAAAATGTCCTCTGCATTGGAAAATAGAAACAATTTCCAGCTATGACTGGGTAGAAGTTATTGGGAAATTCCACATATGTAGTTCTGGGTAGAATTTTCTGAGGGAGTGAGTAGGTGATACAAAAGCTATCGGGACGTTCAGAGGAGGTGAACCGGTCACACCAAAATTTTGAGCTAGAGAAAGAAAGTCGATGAGGTGTTAGTGGAAGCTTGATTGCAGCTCACTGTTTGGCCTCAAGGAGAAGCTCATGTGAGAGAGAAGTGTAGCAGTAGAATCCTAGAATGAGCAAAGGAGAGTGCTCAAGAGGTTCTAGATAGAGGACCATTACCAAAATACCAAGTACAGAGAAGGGGCTTGGTGAGGTATGATTGTAGCAGTGTGAAAGAGAATTGTTATTGCATAGGCTTAATGCAAAAGGATGGTTGCACACATAGGAAGAGTGCGAGCTGAATAGTGACAAACGCAAAATTTATGGATGAAATGAAGGAGCTACGAGCACATCTGGAAGCCATGGAGAGAGACAGACGAAGAGACCTAGAAGCGAGAAGAAAGTAATGTTACTCTAGTGAAGAGATAAAGAAAGCAAGAACAAGAGAGTGTTCTGTGAAGGTGAGAAGACAGACCAGCAATAGTCTGAAAATAAGAAGAGTTTGCATGCAAGTGGAGAAGAGGATTATAGCCCGAGCAGTAAGTTATAGGAATATATATCTAATTTGGGAGGATTGAATGCATGCAATGGATAGAAAAATGAGTGAATACATTTCAGCAAAGAATTCATAGTATTTGAATACAGTGATGAAGGAAACTAGTGAGGGTTTCTGAGAGAAAGTGAAGTGTGGACAAGTACCTAGTATTTCAACTAAATATTGAAGTACAAGAGGAAATTTATGTTCTCATGTAGATGGGTTGTGGAACAAATAATAGAATGAGCATAGAGAAGTGCTCAGGAGGGTTCTAGAAAGAGGACCTGTACTTGCCAAAAGACCAAGCAGGGAGAACTATTACTACATAGGTTTGGTGAGGTGAGGTGTAGCCGGGAGAACAGTTACTGCAGAGGCTAGTGTAGCTCATAAAGAGTGAAATAAAACTCAAGAATATGACTAATAGGTGTCATATAATAAGTTCAAAAGGAAGCCACAAAAGGAAGAAAAAAGATTCCAAGGAAAATGTCATATGTAGAAGAATGACTGATGACGAGTATGAAACAGAGAAGGATGAGATAGAACTCCGTCTAGAAGTAATGATGGAGTTGTTACAAAAGAAGGAGGAAGACCATAGATGTGTTTTTCTTGTGAACATAAATTTGAATTGGCATAAGCTACAAAGAAGAAGAAAGCAACTGATGAATGCTTAGCATGAAGAAGAGATACTCAAGGAAAGAGAGTGTCTGAGGGAAGTCTTGAATATTGAAGCTTCAAGTGAGACCAAGACGTCTCAATGTTTTGAAATTGATATTTTGTGTGTGTATACAGGTACAAAGAATGAGGAAAGGAAATTTGATAATGTTGGCATAAATAATGAAGGAGTTGAGAAGAACTTTGATTCTGTTCAGAGAAATGATGAGACAGTTGTGTCTCATGTAAATACACTTACACAGAGAGAAAAAGATGATGCTTTCCACCCTACTGTGAAAGCTAAAAACAAGGAAGACTTGGCATATGATGATGACCAAGAACTGAAAGAGACAAAGGATGATATTAAGCATTCAGATGTTATGCTTGGGGAATCTCAAAAGAAGCTTATTGAGGATTTTCTGAGTCTTGTAGAAGACTTGGAAAATCAAGAGAAATATTTGATGATTAAGTCATCAAATGAAGCCATTGATTCTTGTGGGTTTAAAGATGAAAAATTGAATGTGTTTGCAGGTATTGTAGAAGATAATACATCTTATGAAGTTGTCGTAAGTAAAGTTGAAAGTTACCAAGAAAGGCATAATGAAGAGGAAGATGTAAATCCTGAAGATATAGTGTTTGAAGAAGCTGACAAGGAGATGTTATTGCTGGAGAACCTGTTAGAGGAATCTGAGTCTAATTGTGAATGGAAACCTCAGGTAAACAAGCTATGTTTTAATAGTTTTGATGAAGAGATGAAGTACCTTGAGGGGTGCATAGGAAAAGATGAAAGTGTGAAAGATCTAGTCAATCTAGATGGAAGAGATGGAATTGTTGTCAAGCAATGACAAAGGAAAAGATGAGTTATTGCAGAAGAAGGAGTCTACATAGTCCTTAATTAATGAAGGAAACAATCTTATTGCGGAAGACACAGTCATGTCTTATCAGAGGGAATTTTTTCCTGCTGAGGACAAAGAAGATTTAGTTTACTTAGAGAGCCAAGGTAAGAATGATGGACAGAACTTTGGGACTTCCACAAGAAAAGAGAATCATAATTCTATTCTAACAGAGAGGGATGAGATAGTGTCCCAGAAAAATTTGGTTAGTGACGAGAATGAAAAAATCCATAAGGAAGAAAGTGAGGCTACTGTGTCTCAATTTGTATATGAAACAGTCTTGGGATTGAGGCAGACTAAATTAACTGATAGAAATGGTCAAATAATTGAAGGGAAATTACTGAAGATTGTCCAGACAGAGGTGCTTGAAGGGAATCAAGTAATCAATGTTTGAAATACTGGCTGAAAGCATTTGAGCAAGAGGAAGAATTTGTAGTTAATGAAGGAGAAGTGTCTCATGTTGTAAGAGAGACAAGAGAAGATACTAATTTACAGTTCTATGATGTGTTTACTATTATAACAAGAGGAGTGGTTGAGTATATAACTGCAATAAAAAAACTGAGAGATAAATTACTTTTTGAAAAAGAATTTTTAGGCAGTAAGTAGAAAAAGGATATTACAGAGGGAGATGCTTGTCAAAGCATACAGGAAGTAAGGGTGGAAGAAGTATCAAGAGTTTTGTCTAGAGAAATATCCAAAGCAATATCTTGGGTAGCATTTGGAGAAATCTCAAGAGTTGCAACAAAAATTAAATCAAGGAAGCTTGAAGAAAGTAACCAACAATTTGAAAATGAATGTACAGAATGTAGTAAAGTGCAGTGGGAGAGTAATCAAAACAAGATTTATTTTCAACAGAAAACTAAATTGAAGGATGTCATAAATGAATTTTGGAAATTAATGAAAATTCCTAAGAAAAGCTACAGCAACGTCAAGTAGGAAGACCAATGTAAAGTTGAATGGAGAGTGAAAAATGATGAAGGTAAAGACAGTAGAGTACTACAGCATAAGGTTTGGAAGCCTGGAATATTACAGCTAGGAAGAAATAATGACAGTAAAGCTTTTGAAAGATTGCATACTAAAGTTTGGAGTCTAGGAAGACAGAAGCTGGAGATGCATGACCAGGAGGTCATGATTCTTTTCTACTTTGGGAGTCTGATGCATGAGAATTATCTCTCAATACCAACTACTCATTTTCTGATCGGACCTTAATCTCTAAACATTTTCCCAAGGAGGGGTCAGTTGTAGAGACATTGTAAACTTTCATGTAAAGTATTTTATTTTCATAGCAAGTCTAGATAGGATAAATGATCTAATCTTATAGGTGTCAATAAAGGATGATTCATGTAACTAACTTGATGCAGGAGCATCATGCAATGCCGGCAATGTGATGAGTTGGTCACATGCTATGGCATCTTTTTGCTTGCTTGATGAGTCATAGTTTGTTAGTGACGATAGGAATGATGGCGGATCATGACTCCCTACGTGGAGATCAAGTCAGAGGTTTTTTATTGTGATAGGGACGTTTTCATCATGCTTGGTAGTGGTTTGTTTTTTGTTGTAGGACCACTTGGTGGGGGAAGTAATAGTTTATCTTAAATAGGCAGACTAGAGAAGTATAAGGGGTTTTGTTCTTTAGGGTTATTCGAAAAAGGGAAGATCAGACTTGCATCTGGTCTCCACTTGTAAATATTTTGAGAATACTGAAGTAGGAGACCCGATTTGTGTGCTCATTTGATTACTTAATAGAAGGATTATATGTGTGTTTTTAGTGTGATTAGTCTATATGCATTTATTGTTTGAATAATGAATCCATGAAGAGCTGAACTTGATGGTTTTATAAACTTATGTGTATTATTGATTCAAGTGTTAAATTGTTGCTTGAATAGATGAAATAGGGCATATATGGATGGATAAAAGTGTTAGGATAATGAATCTTAAATATTGCAGGAGGGATTGATCGATTGTCTAATCAATCAGCACAACACGCATATTTTTTTCCATTAACAAGTTTTGCAGAGAATGAACAGTGGGGATTGAGTCCACAGATGAATATATGATGGTCTAGAAGAGATGTGCAGTGGAGGTTATGAGGGTGATAACAGATCTACAAATATCTATAAGATCTACATCAAATATTAGATCGATGATTGTGGAGAAGGCCGCAAAGATCTGACAGCTAAAAAGAATTGTGGCGGAAAAGTTGCAAAAGGAAAGTTGAGGGGGAGAAACTTCAGAAAGTTGGTCAGGAATCCCACAACCTGCATGCGAAAATCCTGTTGCAGAAACACTGTTGTGAATATAGAATTACAGAAATTATGTTGTGGAAACATACTTGTAGAGAAGCTGTTGCGGAAGCAGAATTACAGGGAGGTAATTTTAGAGCAGAATTTTGTCAAGGGATAAATTTTGTAATCTTGCTAAGTGTAGGAACCACCAAATCCTGGAGGTGCTGGTTGGGTTAGCTATTGTTGATACATCCTGCACCAAAGAAGTCGATGTCCGACAGCTATATCAAATACAAAACAACAAAGATTATACCGAACTAAATATATATGTAGAACTTAATCTGGGAAACCTAGATTTAGTTGGCTATAACTCAAATGCATAGTTATACGATTGGGAGATGAAAAACTATAAAAATCAAGAAAGGGAATGCTGGACCATTTAGGGCATCCTGAAAAAGTAGACATGTCAATGTTTTTCTGTATCCATAATACCAAAAATATTCAAAAGAAAAATTAGTGAATACCCTTCTTTAGCACCAATCAAAGCTAAAAACAGACAGTCACTTTGGTATAAAGAGTGGGAATCACCAATCCTTCATATTGAATAAGTTTCCCAAAACATAGGTGAACACGACCGGCTTCAAATCCTGGTCGAAATGTTTACAAGTCAAGCTACTTGATGGTGGGATACCCATCAGTTGAGACTACAAATGTGGCCAACAGCTTCAACATACTTCATCAAAATATTTGGAGAGAAAAAGCTAACAAAATTAGGAACAAATACTAGTCTTGACACAAGGACAAGACCCCAAAAAGCACATAAGTATATGTAAAAGAAGAATGGAGAAGACTTGGTTATATACATGAGCGAGTATGCTCGCACCTATTTCCATCAACATCAGATAATTTACCAAATAAGTGGTACAATATGGAGGAAGCATGAGGAAAAGCATTCTTATGGAATGAACTTAGAGAAAAAATCACCAAGGACTTCAATTTCATACCAGAAGATGAAAAACAAGTCGAAGCGACAAAACAGATAAAAACATTCATGAAATAAACTGTTAATAACAATTCGACACAAACTCATAGCCGACCAAAAACATCATGTAATAATATATGGTCAAATAAAATACCATAGTCAATAAGACTTCGACTAGAAAGCAAGCAAACAAATGGAAAAAGATTTCAGTGGAAATCTTATCATCCAGAAACGACAGAACCAATTAGAAAAATATTCAAGGTCGAATCAACTGAAAAAGAAGAACCTAATCAGATGACAAAAGAAGACTTCCCATCATGATTTTCATAATTCAAGTAAGGAATTTAACAAGTAAATGAAAGCAAGGTGCCATAATGGATGGACGCAAAGGTTAAAACAAAAGAAGTCGACATATCCAATGATGATAGACCAAAAATGGAAAGAATGGGTTATTATTGGAACGAGGAGTAGACAACATAAATAGTTAACCTACTAAAATAATTTCAGGATTTATTTGAATGGGATTATAAATACCTTAAAGGTTTAGTTCAAGAAATGGGTGAAATGAAGATTGATATTAAACCTGATGCAATACCTATAAAGAAACATCCTTACAAACTTGCTCATAAATATAAAGAGATACTGAAAAAAGAGATCGACAATATGTTAGCGGCTAGAATTATGTACCCTATCGACTAGTAGGAATGGGAAAGCCCAATGGTCGTACAAACAAAAAATCATGACCCAAAAAGATTTAGAATCTGTGTAGAATTTAGGGAGCTAAACCAATATACCGAGACAAACCCATTCCCAACTACGTTTGCATATGAAATCCTAAATAAAGTTGCGGGACATGAGTTCCATTCCTTTACAGATGGTTTCTCAGGATATAACCAAGTACCAATCGCTAAGGAGGATCAAAAGAAAACAACATTCGTGTGTGAATTTGGCTCATTCGCTTATAAAGTCATGTCATTTGGTTTGGAAAATGCACCAGCCATATTTTCAAGAATAGTAGTTAAAGCATTCCAGGAATACATCTATAAAACAATGGTTGTATACTTTGATGATTGGACGATTTAGTCCATGTTAAAAGATCACATCAAATGGCTAAGGCTAATGCTAAAAAGATGACTACAAATTCATCTATCACTTAACATAAATAAATGTATCTTTGTAATCCCTATAGGAATTCTGGTGGGACATATTGTATGCAAAGAGGGCATCAAGGTCGAGTTCGCAAAAATAAAAATCATTCTCGACTTAAAACCTCCATTCGATCCAAAACAAGTCATAGTTTTTTTAGGGAATACATGCTACTACAGGAATTTTATTCTCCATTACTCATATATGACATATCCTCTAGAATACTTATTAAAAGAAAATCAGGGTTATGAATGGACTAAAGAATGCAATGCATCTTTTGACACTTTAAAGAAAAAATTAGTCGAAGCACCTATTCTCTGATTCCCAAACTGGTCAATAAAATTCCACGTAGACATCGACGCATCTGGCATAGAAATCGGTGCAATACTTACTCAACGAGGAGATGATGGAATGGAATATTCAATCATATACAGTAGCAAAAAATTAAACAAGGAAGAAGGTAATTAGTCAACAACATAAAGGGAAGCATTAGGAATGGTATTTGCACTTAAAAAATATAGAAACTATTTGTTAGCCAATCCCTTTATATTTTACACCAATCACCAAGCATTAAAATATCTAGTAAACAAGCCTCTACATCATGGAAGAATCTGTCGTTGGTTACTGTTATTTCAAGAATTTGAGTTTGAAGTTGTAGTTCAACCAGGACAGTTAAATGTTGGACCTGACCACTTATTGAGAATCGACACTGGGGAGGAGCCAACATGAGTTGAAGACGATCTACCAAATGCACATCTGTTTAGAATGTTGTACCTACAAAACTAGAAGAGATAGCATAATTCTTAGAAAATGGATAAGAACCCGAGGGAATGAGTACCAAAAAGAATCAAATTTTAGCAAAGAAAGTTGCACCTTATAGTCTAATTAACACGATCCTATATAAACTAGGCTTAGATGAGGTACTCTGTCAATGCATTCTGGAGCATGAAAGAGAGAGCATAATGCATGAAGCACACTATGTACTAGCTGGAGGACATTTCTTGTCTAACACGATTGCTAAAAAGATCCAATAGCAGGGATTATGGTGGCTGATATTATACAAAGAATGTCAAAATTTTGTCAGTAAATGTGATCATTGTCAACAATTAGGTGAACCCCTACCAAGCACTGAGAATCCCTTAATATCGGTAAATCCAAGTTTAACGTTCGAAATTTGGGCTATCAACTTTACAGGTTCATTCCTAGTACCTTCTAGAAGGTCAAGAACACGCTATATCATAATAGAAATTGAATACGTTAATAAATGGGCATAGGAAGAACCTGTTGTAACTTGTTCTAGTGAAGTAGTCACCAAATTTATATACCAAAATATCATTACTAGATTTAGTTGTCCATTAACTTTAATCAGTGACCAGAGATCACATTTTATTAACAAAAATATTGCAGCCTTAACAGACCAGTTCAAAATCAAATATAGAAGGAGCGTAGCCTATCATCCTCACTATAATGGTGCAATTGAAGCATTCTACAAAACTTTGACAAGAGGCTTAACAAAAATTTGCAATACAGACAAATATTATTGATGAGAAAATTCCTACTGTCTAATGGGCATATAGAACAACATATAAATGATCCACAGACCAAACACCATTTAGACTTGTCTATGGGAAAGAAGTAGTCGTCCCCCTACATTTTCGAGAAAAAAAACCAGTAATCACCAACATATTACATATTAATGTTGAAGAGGCTAAGAAAGAGAGACTAATGCAACTATTTAAGCTAGAGGAACATGGACTAATTTCTATACAACATGAAGAAATAAAAAAGAAACAACAGAAAGCGTGCCACGACAAGAAAATGGGCATAGAAGCTCAAAAATCATCATGGTCAAGATTATGGGTAGAGATCAAAAAATGGGCATATGAAGACAAGAAAATGAAAATAGAAGCTCAAAAAGTAAATTCCAGCACCATTATGAGTTATGTAAATGCACCGCTCATGGAAAGCTTTGGGGGGACGAAGGAAATTATAGAAAATCTCAATGTTAGTCAATACCACAATGGGAAATTCTACTTTTACAGACCTATAAAGGTATGTGAAGATGTCATCTACAGAATTAAAGGATTATCAAACAAGGGTGAACCAGTTCCCATAGGTTCAGAACCATGATTGGTAAAAAAACTAACATGCACTCCAACTGAGAAAAATTCTAAAAGATTGGTAATCAGCCAGATTAAGTACACCACAACCAATATAGTAGTAAAAATTGTCTCTACAGGCCTAAAAACTATAGGGCATAGATGTTATTTAAGACTCGACATGTTGGAAGTCATTGAAAACGTAGTGGAGATATGAAAAACTTACTACTAGGAACAATACCTAGTCGAACTTATCAAGAATATCTTTGTAAAATTTGACGAGGAAGGAGCAACAATCAGATTCCCATCTCTGATCATATGGATTGCAATGTATTATATGAGAGATGTCGGACACCCACAAATCCTTGAGTTGACAAGATTCCATATGTGGAATTTCAAACCATTTTAAATGGATAGGAATTCTCAGAAGCTAGAAGAGGCCAAGGTCTTGTTAGACACTTGGTTTCAAAATTTAAAGATCAAAATGGCCAGATGGAGGCCACCCTAGAATATCCAAAGAATTTTACCCCCATCACCACATATCCAGCAAGAGTTAGACTACACCGTATTCTGGTTCATGCAAGGAGCTGCAGGAAAGGCATGACATTTCAATTATTACCCATCAGTCGAGGATATATTCACGGAACTAGCCCAACAATCTAATACAAAGTTGACCATACCTACAATTGCAAATGAAACTGATCAAACAATTATTGAACCCTTAACCAACAAGGAAAAAGAGGAAGATTATGAATTTCATCTTCATATCAACACTTTTACCTTGGAGGACACCTCAGCAGAAGAGGTAAACACTCTTCAATCAATTACAGTACCGTTGACACAACAATAGGTTGAATCGACACAACAGGAGGAGGAGGTTGAGCAGACAAACAAATACAAAATATATGATGCCCTAGTTTTCTCTAGAAGCAATGTTAGGTCAAAAACTGAAATACCACAAAATGAGAAAAGTATTACATAGATATTTGTTCCCTACTAGGGCTAATTTGATGGTCCTCATTCTTCAATTGATTGGTGGAGGGAAGTTCTTGGAACATGAATCCCTAGTTTTTCTCTGGTTTCTTCTGTAGAAATTATTGATCTTGTTTCTACTATAGATCTAAATTTTAGGCTCCTAAAGGTGTTAACCTTTATCCTAATATATCATTGTCTATCTGTATTCCAATCCCATAGGTTAGAGAATAATTGGATTCATGAGGTGGGACTTATGCAAAGTTTCCCAAGGTGACTTATTTCAGGACTATTCAGCATATAGAACTTGTACGGACTTCCACATGTCATTTTCTTCACCTTCAAGTTCGTAACTGCTTACCATAGAAACTAAATTTCAGGCTCTATCTGTAACATCTTTCAAATTTTCATTTGGACCTTCCAAGCCCGAGATATAGAGATTATCCCTAGGTCACTTGTTTAAGGTTGAAATATGGGAGAAGATGGAACCCTGAGTTGGAGGAATCATATCTCCTATATTATAGAGAATATGAGGATGAAACATTTATACAGGGTAGAGTACGATTTTATCTTCGTCCTGTCAAAGTTTCAGCTCCTTATCCTTCTCCAATATCGATTTATAACTAAATTCTCAACATGACTATTTTTTGTCTTCTAGGGTTTTGAAGCATGAAAATCTAATCTTCAATAGTTGTAGTTGTAGCAGTGTTTCGGCTACACAAAGACTTCTTTCAGGGTGTATTTAATACCATGTTATATTTTTAATAGTTATAAAATATCTAAAAACATTTAGCATCATAACATCATAGTCATAACAAAAGGATCACTAAAAGAAAGACAAGTGCGGCAACACAAGAGAACACAAAGATTTTCCTCGGGGAAACCACAAGGGAGAAAACCTCGAAAAACTTCCTTCGTATAGAATTCGACCAACTATAGTGTAAAACCCAGCAACAAGAATAGTTGATAATATTCCATAGTAGACTCTCTCTCTCTCTCTCTCTCTCTCTCTCTCTCTCTCTCTAACACAATATTTGAGTGTGAGATGTGTAAGAATGAGAGAGGCACATCACCTATTTATATTCATTAGGTGAGTTTCTCAAATAACTAACAAGGTTAGACAGGTTCCATAATTAGGGCTGACCTACCTTGGGAAACTCAAAATACATTTTATATATTACTTTTGCGGGTACTATTACCCCGACTTACAACGGAGGGTTTACCTTAGGACTTTTACATGACCAATTACATTAAGGACATCTCTGAATGGAGGAATACAAATCTTTGAAGGATAATACAACAAAAGTACAATAGAATAACTTCCGACATTACAATACTTTTACAGGTGGTACATACATGTGTGCATGGTTAGTGCTATTCATATGTCAAACATTCAACCACTACCTTATTCGATCCATGTATAGCTTAAAGTACCACATAAATATATCATTTTGGTTGACCTTAATGAGAACACAGGGTACACTTTATTCTACTTCTTTGTTGGTTTGAAGTGGCATTTGTTACAAATTGTATTTATAACTTAGTTGACATTTTTGAGGAATTTTAATGTTTTCATGAAGCAATATTCCCATAATTTAACTCTTATTTATATTTTTATTATAACACCATTTCACCATTTTTTTATATTTAGTGAAAAACAGTTTCTATAACTACAACATCTAAGATAGTATGATATGACTTTGAATTAACAAAGGTGGACCGATGACTTATTTATATTTGAAATCATTTGGAAAACACATCAAGGAAAGAGTGATCATGAAATTGTGAGTAACATTACATCGTTGTCGGAGTCCCCTAAAATTAAGTCTATACAAGAGATTTTATCCAAAATACAATAGTAAAATAAGTAAACTAGGAAGAGTAATTATCATCCGATGTGTAATAGCTATGTTAAGAGACTCGATGGGAATGGAGAGGTTCAACATTTGACGAGGAAAACGAACAATATTTCTTTGTTAACTTGAAATTGTACTCAGACAAGTATGACACCTTATGTTGTCCTGACATACAGGTATTAAAGATTCTTATTAGGTCTCATGAGTTTAAGCATTATGTTGTCCTGGTTCTTTGGTAACATCTTTATATTGACATGTATGAATCAAATCTCCATGTGGTAAAGGGTTTATCCCATTATCCATGTAAGGGCGTCACTCAAGTTGTAGAACCAAAATGTTGATCCCTTTGTCCACAACACAAGTTCACTTGGGGAAAGGACCCAATTAGACCATTCTCCATTTGGAATGGTGAACCCTCCTGTTTATAGCCCGGATGCCAATGCTCCTTTGTTATGAGTTTTAGAAATAAATGTAGAATGCAAATTCAAGGATGAAATTTCATTCTATACAATCATTTCTTTATCGAGAAAGCACTTTCCTTAAACTCAATATTTCTATCATCGAGATTTGGGGGGTTTATATGTAATAACCCAAAATTTCGTAAAAATTTAAAATTTTTAAAGTGACATAAAATGTCTTAAGTCGCAGCTAAGTAACTGCTAGCAGTTAACGGAAAATGAAATAGTTTATCAAAAGTTAAGGGTTTGTTTCAATAAAAGAAACTATAACTAAAGGATGTAATCTTAAACATTGGTGTTAATTTTATTAATGACTTAACAGATTTAATTTCAACTGAGTTAGAAAGAGGACTTGCATTTAGTTGCTGCTAGATATACTGAAGGTTTACATTTGTCAAGTAGGTGAGAAATCTTGTTTGAGATCGGGGCTTACTTAGCATTCTACTAATTCAAATGGACTGTTGGTTCTTACAGCTTTAGTAGGTAAACATAAGATCATGTAGGTGTTTATTTTAAATTACATCGAGTAGCATGTTAAGATGCTAGTATAAGAAAAGGATTATTTAAGCTGCTAGTCTTCGAGGAGGTAAAGTAAATTTCTTTCCTTCTTTTGAATCTATGAAAGTACTTATTACTAAATCCATATTGACCTTTCATCATAAACATAATCAATGTTTCTAAAAGAGCAAGTTCTTACTAAGGTTCCTTAAGTCGTATGATGATTATCTTTTAAAAGTTTATAGTACAGGGTCATTTGTAAATTCCCATAATGAGCATAGAGCTCATGGTTTTGGTTCATGTTTACTCTGACTAATTAGTGATCTCGCAGCTATTTTTACTTCAATACTCAAGTGTCCTTCTCTTTAAGCATGAACATGTTCCTATGTTTTTCGATTGTAACGTTTACAATGAGTGATTAGCTTCTTATGAGAAATTCTTCAAATAATGTTAGTCTTCAGTTTTCTTGAAGACTCTCTCATTTATCATCATCAAGGTTTTGTGTGGAGAAGTTTTAAGGCTTTTCCAGTTAGCAAAAATTCATAAACTATATCATATCTATACCCTATTTTCTTTTACTAGTTCTAAAACAATACCAAGCTTGTTCGACTTGTTTGCAAGCATGAATATCTTCTTGGATCAAATCGTAACCAAGTTTTGTTCATAGCATTCAAATTATAACCATAATACAATTCTTATTTCAAGTTATAATACTATATTAACTAATAACCTAATAGTATTTAAGTTATTTACAATTGAGTTAACTTATATCCTAAGGTAGTATTACCTACCTATCAACTACTACAATGTAGTCGAAAGGATGTCAAGCAATTCTTATAAGTTTTAATACAATACTATACTAGTTTCCATGGCATATTATAATCGATGGCATGATTTTTATTATTAACAATCATTTGTCACATAGTATTGGGAATGATAGGTTTTTAAAATGTTTGTGGAGCGTTCAATTAAGGATTCGACCCACACATGTTGATATTTTTTGAAGGGCATGTGGATAGGGCCTCCTCCATTCGTTGGTTGACTTATATTGCTACAAACCCTACTCCTTTGCATTTTTGGACCAAGGGTTCTCCTCCTTGCTGGCCAAGTTGTGAGCTTGCGGCCATGAGAGACCTGCAACCTCCACTCTCGTTGGGCATTTATCCTGCAATGTTGTAATGTGAATATTGGGTATCATAGTTTATGGTTTGGGTTTTCCTCTGCATGAAGAATACACTGCAAGTGTGGTTGTTGGTTTCTCCAAGTAGCTCGAAGCCTGTATTTTTATTACTCCTGTAACTGATCACCCATGGCTTCTGCATTGTGAATTTGATTCGGTCTCCTTGCTTTCTCTGTCGCATAGTTGACTTCAAGGGTTCTTGCCTTTCAATTCAATTCCATTGAGCTGGTGTGGCCATCTCTTCTCGACTTTGACTTTCACTTCACAGGTAAACTTTACCTATCTCATTTTCTTTTTACATTTGATTATCCTTACTAGGGTTTTTACCATTTATGCAAATAGAGTTTGAATTATTGTTTCATTTGATTTTGTAGGATCTTGCTACCGAATCCAGACTATGGGTGGAAAAACAAGCTCATGCATCAGTCTTTTCATTGGCTTCCATCTGGTAAGCCCCCGTCCCATCGAGGGTTCTTCTTGCATGCGGTTTTGGTTTTTGGAAGTGGTTCCTATGGGTGGACACACGGATCTGGTTCTCTGTTGCTTATCACTTTTAGCTTGTTTAAAGTATATCCATGTTTTATTTAAAAAACCTCGTGATACTTTGTGTTGGGTAACACAGGCCCTTGAAGCCGTGATGTTGATATGGTTTTTATATGAAGTTTCAGCCTTACGGCTTAAGCAATGTAAATGATTTTGTTTATGTTTTAAAAAGAGCCCAATTCTGAGCTTAGAGATGCTTATCAACCTCTGTCTAGTGTTACTTTTGTTTTTACAGTGAACTTAGTAAATAGAAGATTGTGAAAATAGTCAGGGTTGTAAAGTGAGTTGGATTTTTAATTCTCCTATCAGTAATGTATTTTGTTACAGTTTAATATAAAAGATTTTTTGCATACTTGGTTTTAATAGCAGGCTTGAGATTCGACCCTTCGACTCTAAAGGCTATAAGCCTATCCTTAAATAATAATTTTGTATTTGTGAATGGTTAACTACTATTGGTTTATTTTTGTCCATAATTTACATATGTAATGTTTCCATCAAAACCCTGTATTATAATGATATTTTAGCACTGTTTATGAGATGATATTTAATTCTGGAGTTTGGTATTTTAGGGGTTAAATTACTGTATAACCCTATAGTTTTATAATATCCCTGTTTATACTTAAAGAACCCTTAACTCTATTTGAAAATAGGATCATGGATGATAGTATTACTTACAGTTATTAGTTCGATGCTAGCTCTGTTTATTTAATAATTCTTAAACAATTTTTATAGTTTTGTTTTTAATTCTTAGTTAAGAAATAATTAGGTTTTTAATGCAGCATACATTAAAATTAGGATATAGTTATCTTTCAGTTTAGTACTTTCTATAGTTTCAAAAGGATTATAGAAGAATCCTTTGATCTTAGACAAAGACACACAGTGTCTGGAATTTCAATGTTCATAAAATGTTTTACAAATTCCTTTTTACCTGATTTGAGATGCTAATCTACTTACTTTACTTATCTTAAACCGTAATATCTATATTTTATAAGAATACTAATACTGGAATTACTTTTATAATAATATTATTACTGTTCTCTTACATACCTACTTTTTTTGTTTAGTTTTTCTAAAGTAAATAAATACAGACAATAATTAATATTGCTATTTAGTAAAAATCAGAAGCAAATGAAGTAAAATCTAGTTACTGTTCTCATTCAAGTAAAAGAATCATCTCATTCACCTAAGCAACCCAGCTGTACTAGAGTACTACCTGAGTCAGGTGTGGAAAAATACAGTTTGGGAATTTTAATTCTATCTGTTTCACCTTTTACATATTCATATCTATTTCTAACATAATCTATAATTTTACCAAATCCACCATTACTCAGTTATTCTTCCTTCATAAAACCTAAAATACTAACATGCCTGTAGTAGAAACTAAGAAATATTTCACTGAAGATAGTAAACAAATAAAATAGAACCTGTTGATGACAAGACAACAACAACTTAAGGAGGTTGTTCCTCCCAACCAAACTCTTGGAGAGTGCTCAAACAATGCTTCCTCAGGACTTCCGAGCTTGTTCTTGGTCTTCTTGGCTGAGAACTGGGTGGAGAATACAACTTTAAGACCTCCGTCACCTGACTGGTCCAATTACCTGATTAATCAAAATCTGCTCTCAACAGTATGAACTTCATCCTAGAAGTTGCAACAAGTTCAGTATCAGCAATTAACCCTTCAAACAAACTTCAGTAATCCCCTCCATTGAATTTCTCTTTAGTAAATTCATTCACCTTGAATGATCACCTCTCTAGAATGAGCAACCTCAGCTCTCTTCAATGGAAAATTTTATAGGGATGCCTAGGTCTTCTGGGTTGATTTTCATTTAATGAGCCACCTACTATGATTCCACTTTCTTGGGGAATCATGACCACAAATATAGGGAAGTTTCCACCTTGCAACAGTTGGAAATGGTTTGAGGATGTTGTCACTTGTCAATTTGATCTCCACCCAGTCTCCTCCACCAATTAACGAGTAAACACTCTTTTAACAGCTTCCCTAAGCTGTTGTCTCATCGTTTATTTATTTATAAATAAACTATTCTGAATTTACATTAAATATTCTTGACCCCACTGGGTCATCAATTACAACTTAGCGTAAAATTTAACACAATGTTCCTCAAATATTATTAAATTGTTTTTGCAAATTGGGGCATGTGACACACACACCCCCTTAAATTATAACATTGTCCTCAATGTTATTTATTCTTCATCCTCAGATTTCCCCTGAAATAGAATTGGACATGCATCCCTCATATGAATTTCCAATTCCCAGGTGGATTCCTTTGGACTAAGGTGCTTCCATTGCACCTTCACTTGACCAATGGTGCGGTTTTGAAGTGATATCTCCCTCCGCTCAAGGATACAGTCCGGTTCCACCAGAAAATCTCCTTCGGGTTCCACCTGCACATCATTCCAATTAATAACATGAGTAACATCATGTACATATTTTTTTAATACAGAAATGTGAAAAACATTGTGAACTCTTAAATTCAGTGGTAAAGCTAACTGATAGGCTACTTGTTCGATTGTGGACAGTATTTCAAAAGGACCACAATATCGAGGTGCTAGTTTGGCACAACTACCCAACCTCAGAGAACTATTTTTGGGTCTCACCTTCATGAAAACATGTTCACCTACCTGCAACTCCTTTGGAGTTCGTTTAAGGTCTTCTTGACTTTTCTGTCGATCTTGCGCAATTTTCAGATTACCTTGTACCTGCTTTACAATTACTTCCATTTCTTTCAATAATTTAGGTCCTAATACTAACATGTCCACTGGATTACTCCAAGAGATGGGAGTGTTACATTTCCTTCCATATAGAATTTCGAAAGGACTATACCTAGCCGAAGCTTGATAATGATTATTGTAAGCAAATTATACCAAGTGTAAATAATCTTCCCATTTACCTCGCTACTCCTTTACATACATTCTAAGTAGATCTTCCTGTACCTGATTTACTCTTTCTGTCTATCCGTCAGTTTGAGGATGGAAAGAGGTACTAAAATTTAACATGGTATTTAATCCTTTAAATAAGGATCTCTAAAAGTTACCTGTAAATTTAGGGTCTCGGTCTGAAATTATGACCTTCGGTATTCCATGCAATCGAAAAATTTGTTTTAAGAAAATATCAACTATATTTGCATCTTTATAAGTAGTTTTTAAAGGTATAAAATGGGCTACTTTACTCAATTTGTCAACCACTACCATTATGGAGTCATTTAAGTTCTGATTTTTAGGCATTCCAGTAACAAAATCAAGGCTAATTATCTCCCATTTCCAGCTAGAGATATGCAAAGGATGAAGTAGCCCAGCTGGATGCTAATGTTTAGTTTTTACTTGCTGACATTCAAAGCATCTAGCAATATATTCTGTCAGTTCAGTCTTCATGTTTGGCTAGAAATAATATTTTCTTAGCATGGTATAGTTTTTTGATAACCCGGATGCCTTGAATAAGGAGTTTTATGGATTTCATCTAAAATTAATAACTTAATCTTAGGTACATTAGGTACATATATTCTGTCTTTATAGAGTAATAATCCTTTTTCATTCAAGTTGTACCCTGTACTTAGAATTTCTATTAGATTTTCTTTTGCTTTTGCTTGTAACTTTAGGTAATTTTCATCTTGTTCTATTCCCACTTTAAGCTGTTCTTCCAAATATATTGTATAAGTGTTGATAGCTGCTGTAAAATTTAGCTTTGAATTTCTACTTAATGCATCAGCAACTTTATTCTCCTTTCCTTTGAGGTGTTGAATTTCAAAATCATATTCACTTAGAAAAGCTAGCCACCTAGCTTTCCTAGCATTCAGGATAGGTTGATCCAACAGATATTTCAATCCCTTATTATCCATTATTAAGATAAAATTTCTTCCAATTAAATGATGGCACCACATCTTTAAAGCATGTTTGACAACAACTAATTCTAAGTCATAGGTCGCATAATTCTTTTCATGAATCTTTAATTTCCTAGACTCATAAGCAATGACATGTCCTTCCTGAGTCAATACGCCACCTAAACCGTCATTGCAGGCGTCAGTACATACTATAAAATCTTTATTTGGGTCAGGAATTCTTAAAATTGGTGCACTAGTTAATAAGGTTTTAAACTTTTTAAACCTATCTTCGTACTTCTGATTCTAATCATATTTCTTCCCCTTTTTTCTGCAAAGAGGTTATCAGATTTGCAATTTTCGAAAACCTTTCGATAAACCTCTAGTAATAACTGATAATCCCCATGAATGATCGGACATCAGTTACGTCTTTTGGGACTGGCCAATATTCTATTGCCTTTATCTTTTCGGGATACACTGAAATTCCTTCTTTCAATCAGCACATGACCCAAGTACTGGATTTTATCTTTAAAGAAGTCGCATTTACTAAATTTTGCAAAAAGTTGATGTTCTTGTAACTCTTGCAAGACAATTTTTAAGTGTTCTTTATGTTCATCTTCAGATTTCGAATAAATGAATACGTCATCGATAAATACGACCACAAATTTATCTAGATATTTGTGCATTACATTATTCATTAGACACATAAAAACAGGTGGAGTGTTAGTAATCCCGAATGGCATAACGACGAACTCGTAATGTCCATATCGAGTCCTAAAAGTTGCTTTAAAGATGTCTTCACCTTTAATTCTGACTTGGTGATATCCAGACCATAAGCCAATCTTTGAAAACACCATGGCTCCACGTAGTTTATCAAATAGATCATCTATGCGAGGTAACGGGTATCTGTTCTTGATAGTCATTTTATTTAATTGGCGATAATCTATGCATAGTCGTAGAGTTCCGTCCTTTTTCTTAACAAAGATGACAAGTGCCCCCTAGGGAGACACACTGGGTCTAATGTAATTCTTATCATTAAGTTCTTTTAAACTATGAATTAAGTTCATTTAATTTGAGTATATTCATCTGATAAGGGGCTTTTGAGCTGGTCACTATACCAGGTACCAACTCACTGGTAAAATCTAATTCCTGCTTCGGAGGCAGTCTCGGAATTTCTTCCGGAAATACATATGAATATTCCTTTAGAACTGGTATATCCTCCAATTTTAATTTATGTATGTTGTTTAGGTTTTCTTCATTGGTTACTATTACTGCATAATCCTTACAACCTTTCCTAACGGCTCTCTTAATCTGCAGAGTAGAAATCTACCTTACGGCTGTTTTCCTAGGGATTCCCTTTACACTTATTAATTTTCCATCGTTATTTATACAAGTAAAGGTTTTATCAAAGCAATTCAAGACCACCCTATGCTGCTCTAACCAATCCATACCAATTAATATATCATATGAACCTAAAGGTAGTACATTGAGCTTAACAAAAGTTTCAAATTGATCCATAGTTACTGCATAATTATTTACAAAGCAAATTACCTTTCTCTTTGCACCAGTAGCTAACTGAAGTAACCAAGAACTTGCAAACTTTTCAACTGGAAGTTTACACTTTTCTACCAAGTTAGGATAAATGTAGATTAAACTAGCTCCTGGATGAACTAAAATAGATATGGGTATTTGATTTATCTTACCTTCCACTTCCACCATGGAAGTTTGATATTCAGCTTGCCGATTCTCTAATGCTGCATTGATCCTGGGCATTGTCCTCACTAGATCACCAACAGTAATCTCCTCTTGTATTGTGTGGATGTTGCTGACAGTCTTCTTCTGATTGGGACAGACTCAGGCATAATGTGGACCATTGCATTCCCAGCACTTTATGGGTTCTTTTCATTTCAAAGTTCTTTGTGTAGTTACTGTGATTGTTAGTAGACTCTTTATTATTTTCATTGTTCTGATTGGTCTGTGAATTACTTTTATTCCCATGGAAATTCTTATTAGGAAAATTCATGGTGTTATTATTTTTAGAATTTCAATTAGGTACAAACTCTTTCTCCTTTTGATCAAAGTTATTATTCCTTTTGGCCATACTCTCTTTTTTATGATTCTGTTCATAACAGAAATTCACTTTTCTCATGGCTTCTTATAGAGTTTTCAGATTGTCATACTAAATCCTATCCTTTATATGATAAGGTAAACAACTAAGAAACCAATGTACCTTAGTTTTCTTGTCCACAATGTATGGCATATACCTAAGCAAACTTAGAAACTTATTATTCAGTTCTTTCATATTCATTGTACCTAGTTTTAACTCATAGAATTCCTTAGCCCTTTCTTCATAGTACTGTTCAGATAAAAATTTATTTTTGAAGCATTTCTTGAATGTGCTCCAATTTATGTTTTTCTCTCTTATATCTTTCACTCGTTTTAAGTCCTGCCACCATATATCAGATTTCCCTGTAAGATTATAAATAGCCATCCTAGCCTTCATTTGATTAGAATAGTTATAAATCTGGAAGTGTTTCTTCATCCCGGATAGCCAGGATTCCGCTTCCTCCCCCTTTTCAGTTTCTCCATTAAATTTTGGCGGCTTAATATTTTTGAACTCCCCAGAGATTTCTTCATAAGGTTTATATTTTATTTTCCTAGTATGGTGGTTATCCTCACTACTATCACTAGTATATTGAGAGTTATGTTTATCACCATATACTTCAGAAGATGCGCTACTTTCATTTTTAACCTGTTTAGTTTTTTTATACTTATGTTAATAACCTATATCTTCAGAATCAGCTCTTTTACCCTTTCCTTCAGTATGAAATCTTTCTACTAAGATCTGATTTGGCTCCTCTTGAGCTCTCAGAATCCTCTCATTTTCTTTCTTGACTAATTCCATTTCTGATTTTAATTCTTTAACTATTTGTAGTACTTCAGAAGAATTATTCGTTATATGTTCTTGTATAGGTTCTTTTTGTAGATTATCTCATTCAGTGTAAGGATATTCGTCTTCTACATATTCTTCCAATCTTTCCATACCTGTCATAAACTCAGAAACAAATTTCTCTATGCATATCATTCAAAGAAAACAACATCAGCATAATTATTTAAATTTACTGTTCCATATAAGCAAGTTGAGCTTCATTAAGGCCTAGTGTTTGAAACTTGTTCTCCGATACCACATGTAATAACCCAAAATTTCATAAAAATTTAAAAATTTTAAAGTGACATAAACTGTCTTAAGTCGCAGCTAAGTAACTGCTAGCGGTTAAGGAAAAATGAAACAGTTTAACAAAAGTTAAGGGTTTGTTTCAACAAAAGAAACTGTAACTACAAAATGTAATCTTAAACACCTGTGTTAATTTTATTAATGACTTAACAGATTTAATTTCAACTGAGTTAAAAAGAGGATTTCCATTTAGTTGCTGCTAGATATACTAATGATTTACATTTGTCAAGTAGGTGAGAAATCTTGTTTGATATTGGGGCTTGCTTAGCGTTCTTCTAACTCAAATGGACTACTGGTTCTTATAGGTTTAGCAGGTAAGCGTAAGACCATGTAGGTGTTTATTTTAAATTACGCCGAGAAAAGTACTTTCCTAGCATGTTAAGATGCTAGTATAAGAAAATGATTGTTTAAGCTGCTAGTCTCCGAGGAGGTAAAGTAAATTTCTTTTGTTGTTCTGAATCTATGAAATTTTTTATAACTAAAGCCATATTGACGTTTCATTGTAAACATAATCAATGTTTTTAAAATAGCAAGTTCTTACTAAGGTTCCTTTAGTTGTATGATGATTATCTTTTAAAATTTTATAGTACATGGTCATTTATAAATGCTCATAGTGAGCATAGAGCTCATTGTTTTGGTTCATGTTTACTTCAACTGATTAGTGATCTCACAGCTATTTTTACTTCAATACTCAAGTGTCCTTCTCTTTAAGCATGAACATGTTCCTATGTTTTTCGATTGTAAAGTTTACAATGAGTGATTAGTTTCTTATGAGAAATTCATCAAATTATGTTAGTCTTTAGTTTTCTTGAAGACTCCCTCATTTATCAACATCAAGATTTTGTGTGGAGAAGTTTTAAGGCTTTTCCAGTTTACAAAAAGTCATAAACTATATCATATCTATACCCTATTTTCTTTTACTAGTTCTAAAACAATACCAAACTTGTTCGACTTATTTGCAAGCATGAATATCTTCTTAGATCAAATCGTAACCAAGTTGTGTTCATAGTATTCAAATTATAACCATAATACAATTATTATTTCAAGTTATAATACTATGTTAACTTATAACCTAATAGTATTTAAGTTATAACAATTGAGTTAACTTATATCCTAAGGTAGTATTACCTACCTATCAACTACTATAATGTAGTCAAAACGATGGAAAGCAATTCTTATAACTTTTAATCCAATACTATACTAGTTTCCATGGCATATTATAATCAATTGCATGATTTTTATTATTAACAATCATATGTTATATAGTATTGGAAATGATAGGTTTTTAAAACGTTTCTGCAACGCTGACTTAAGGATTCGACCCACACTTGTTGATATTTTTGGAAGGGCACGTGGAGAGGGCCTCCTCCATTCGTTGGTTGACTTATATTGCTGCAAACCCTAGTCCTTTTCATTTTTGGACCAATGGTTCTCCTCCTTGCTGGCCGAGTTGTGAGCTTGCGTGGCATGAGAGGCCTGCAACCTCCTTTATCGTTGGGCATTTAGCCTGCAATGTTGTAATGTGAATATTGGGTATCGTAGTTTATGGTTTGGGTTTTCCTGTGTGTGAAGAATACACTGCAAGTGTGGTTGTTGGTTTCTCCAACTAGCTCGAAGCATGTATTTTTCTTAATCCTATAACTTCTCACCCATGGCTTTTGTATTGTGAACTTGAATCGGTCTCCTTGCTTTCTCTATCGCACAGTTGACTTCAGGGGTTCTTGCCTTTCAATTCAATGCCATCAAGTTGGTGTGGCCATCTCTTCTCTGCTTCGACTTTAAGTTCACAGGTAAACTTTACGTATCTCATTTTCTCTTTACATTTGATTCTCCTTTCTAGGGTTTTTACCATTTATGCAAACAGAGTTTTAATGATGTTTTTATTTGATTTTGTAGGATCCTGTTACTGGCTCCAGACTATGGGTGGAAAAACAAGCTCATGCATCAGTCTTTTTGTGGGATTCTATCTGGTAAGCCCCGGTCCCATCGAGGGTTCTTCCTGCATGCAGTTTTGGTTGTTGGAAGTGGTTCTTGTGGGTGGACACACGGCTTCGGTTCTCTTTTGGTTATGATTTTTAGCTTGTTTAAAGTATATCCATGTTTTATTTAAATACCCTCGTGATACTTTGTGCTGGGTAAAACATGCTCTTGAAGCCATGATGTAGATATGGTTTTTATATGAAGTTTAAGCTTATGGCTTAAGCAATGTAAATGCTTTTGTTTATGTTTTAAAAAAAGCCCAGCTCTAAGCTCAGAGATACTTATCGACCTCTGTCTAGTGTTACTTCATTTTTTACAGTGAACTTAGTAAATAGAAGACTGTGAAAACAATTGGGGTTGTAAAGTGAGCTAGTTTTTTAATTCTCGTGTCAGTAATGTCTTTTGTTATAGTTTAATATAAAAGATTTTGTGCATACTTGGTTTTAATAGCATGCTTGAGATTCGACCCTTTGACTCTAAAGGCTATAATCCTATCCTTAAATAAGGATTTTGTATTTGCGAATGGTTAATGACTATTGGTTTATTTTTGTCCATAATTTAGATATGTAATGTTTCCATTAATACCCTGTATTATAATGATTTTTTAGCACTATTTATGAGATGATATTAATTCTGGAGTTTGTCTTTTTAAGGGTTAAATTACTATATAACCCTACAGTTCTATAATATCCTTGTTTATACTTAAAGAACTCTTAACTCTGTTTGAAAATAGGATAATGGATGATAGTATTACTTACAGTTATTAGTTCGATGCTAGCTCTGTTTATTTAATAATTCTTAAACAATTTTTACAGTTTTGTTTTTAATTCTTAGTTAAGAAATAATTAGGGTTTTAATGCAGCATACATGAAAATTAGGATATAGTTATCTTTCATTTTAGTACTTTCTGTAGTTTCAAAAGGATTATAGAAGAATCCTTAGGTCTTAGACAAAGACACACAGTGTCTGGAATTTCAATGTTCATAAAATGTTTTACGAATTCCTTTTTACCTGGTTTTAGATGCTAATCTACTTACTTTACTTATGTTAAACCATAATATCTATATTTTATCAGAATACTGATACTGGAATTACTTTTATAATAATATTATTATTTTTCTCTTACATACCTATTTTTTTTGTTTATTTTAGCTGAAGTAAATAAATACAGACAATAATTAATACTGTTATTTAGTAAAAATTAGAAACAAATGAAGTAAAATCTAGTTACTGTTCTCATTCAAGTAAAAGAATCATCTCATTCACCTAAGCAACCTAGCTGTACTAGAGTACTACCTGATTCAGGTGTGGAAAAATACATTTTGGGAATTTTAATTCTATCTGTTTCACCTTTTACATATTCATATCTATTTCTAACATAATCTATAATTTTACCAAATCCACCATTACTTAGTTATTCTTCCTTCATAAAACCTAAAATACTAGCATGCCTGTAGTAGAAACTAAGAAATATTTTACTAAAGACAATAAACAAATAAAATAGAACCTGTTGATGACAAGATGACAATAGATTAAGGAGGTTGTTCCTCCCAACTAAACTCATGGAGAGAGCTCAGACAACGTTTCCTCATGACCCTCGAGCTTGTTCCTGGTCTTCTTGGCTGAGAACTGGGTGGAGAATACAACTTTAAGACCTCTATCACCTAACTGGTCCAATTACCTCAGTAATCAGAATCTGCTCTCAGCAGTATGAACTTAATCCTAGAAGCTACAACAAGTTCAGTGTCAGTAGTTAACCCCTCAAACACACTTGAGTAATCACCTCCATTGCATTTCTCTTTAGTAAATTCAATCACCTTGAATGATCACCTCTCTAGAATGAGCATCCTCGGCTCTGTTCAATGGGAAAATTTATAGAGATACCTAGGTCTTCCGGGTCAGTTTTCATTTAATGAGACACATGCTCTGATTCCACTTTATTGGGGAATCATGACCACAAATATATGGAAGTTTCCAGCTGCAACAATTGGAAGTGGTTTGAGGATGCTGCCACTTGTCAATTTTCTCTCCACCCAGTCTCCTCCACTGATTAACTAGTAAACAGTATTTTAACAGCTTCCCTAAGCTCTTGTCTCATCATTTATTTATTTATAAATACAATATTCTGAATTTACATTAAATATTCTTGACCCCACTGGTTCATCAATTACAACTTAGCATAAAATTTAACACAATGTTCCTCAAATATTATTAAATTGTTTTTGCAAATTGGGGCATGTAACATTATATGCTCAAGGCTGTCCACGCTAGACATTTCTATGAAATTGCACGAAAATAGGTTGGCATACTCCCAGAGTAAAGCTACAATCTTTTTGGTGGTGTTATCATCCAAGTAGTTACCTATCATTGCCAGTTTTTACTACTCCTATATACCAATTTTAACGTGCTTTGTTTGTAGTGACTCATGGTAATAAATTGGACTGGTAGTGTTGATTGATGATGTAGAATGATCAAATACAAATATGGTGCTTCCACCAAACTTAGTTACACTCACAGTCTCATCTTTGAAACACCTAGGGAAAATGGGTTAGGGAATCGTGGGTTTTGGTTATGCAACTAGAAAATAATTAGTTTTAAATATATGGGGTCATGTTTTGGGGCTTGTCTAGATTTGAAAGAACTAAAAGTTGCATCATTCATAATGCAAAATATTTCAGAAATTTTGTATAAGTAGATTATTTTATGTTTGTATGTATGGTTTATTTTTAGCATGGGCTCATAAACTCAAAATTTGTAGGAATGCTAATGATTTTTAGCTTCAATGTGATTTATCTCAGACTTGCATCAAGTTTTATTCATTATACTAGAAAATGAGTGAAAGAGAAGGGTCTGTTTCAAACAAAATGAACATATTTGTGATTGGCCTAGTAGTAAACTTAATGTTACTTGATGTTTCTTTTGAATGAATTAGTGCCTTTAAACAATGTTGATTTCCCTTTTTCAACCACTTAGACTTGATAAAACTTTTAAGCTATATAGGGGGAGGTTATGGTTTTATTGTTAGAGCCTCCATTGATATAGAGCACTAGGCGTAAGGTCAAATATTTTTGTACATGTTATAACAAATACAACCATATTTCAAATTTTGTTAGAAAATATCAACCCCTATTGTTCAAAAGTGATCCTCTCCTTATCCCCGCTCTTCACCTTCATGATATCAATATCAATAGTATCCGACATTCCATTTCCAAGGTAATGATTTTCAAGGTGAAAGTTTTCACTAAGACATGCATACCAACTATTAAGAGAGGAGCAAGATGCATGGTCAACTCAATTTCCATCTCTTTCTTGCCATTCCCTTGGGGGTGTATGCTCTAACCAAGGTAAGTGTAAAATCCATTTCATAACATTTGTTTCAAACATTTCATCAAATAAATGGCAAGAATCCCTCATATTTGGCCCCTAACATACATATCAAGAATTTTGTTGATTTAATTCACTCTTGAACCAATCATAGTTGTGACAACATGGGTGTGTAACGTTGTCAATGATTTTCCAATGACACGTTGATCCAATCCTATGGAATATTAAAATTTTACTACATGATAGAAATGCGCCTTTAAAGGACCTTCTACCCCATCATTCCACATTTTATGCTTTAGGTGATAGTCATATTTTTCTACACCCTAGGCTTCTAAAAATTGTGGCATACCACTACTTCCAACATCAATCAAACTATTATGGGTTTTGGTGGAAACAATGCAAAGTCTGTGCACTCTAGCTCATCATCGAATTTCACTTTTATTGTAATTATAGAAAGTGAGACAATCATACAATTACATGCATTTTATTTGCATTTGAAAAGTCTTTACTCTTAGAAAAATATGCCAAATATATTTGCATTGGTTGTCTAAAGGATTGCCTTCTATGTTGAGCCTTGATCTTTGGTATTATGTTGAGAAATGAAGATCTATAGTAACCGTCAAGGAAAAATGCTTCTTATATTTACAACTAGTTTTATAAAGCTTAATCACCTTAATATTTATGATTAAACGACACTCTCATAAAAAGTTAAGTTTTTATTTTTATTTTTGATAGTTAAGTTTTATAATTAAATTGTCTAAAAAGTTATTTTTTTTATTTTTAATTTGTGATAGTTAATTTTTTAATTAAATTGTTTTTGTGTTGAGAGGCACATTCTACAGCCCAGTAGGGGGATGTGTAACTCTTTATGCGCTTATAATCGATTTATAATTGGCTCAAATAAAAATAAAAATAAAATATAATAATTTGAATTGCCAAAAAATTGTTCGGCTTGATAAAAATAAAATAAATATAAAAACATAATGATGATGATTAACATCGAGTGAGACAAAATTTGTCCTATTGAACCTTAAGAAGGATAATACTTGGTTTACTTTAAAATCTTGTTCATGTTCTCAATAAGCTTTCCAAACTCACTATAGTTTTGGCAAGTTAGGAGGTTATAAAGGTTTGTATTGTAACAAATACTATGAAAATCAAATCTAATATGGGTGTAAGCAAGACACTCTAAGAAAAAGTGATTTTCATCCTCAATGCTCATAGAATCACAAAGACGGAAAACCCTTTCCTTGTTGGGGCGCGCACCCTAACGGTCCTTAAGATGGATAACTCCGTGGGTTTTTGGGAGCTTGTAAGTGGAGCTACGGCTCTAAATAGTCTTAGGGGTGTCGGGGCTAAGTCAAAAACCTTATTTTGTAATAAACCCATGGTTTAAATCCAGGGTTTAGGGTTCGAGATGTCCATGGTTTAAGTCCATGGTTTTGTAATAGTGCACTGTATAAATAGGCACTCTTGTAAATAAGTGAGGTTAGGTTTTTTATGAAAAAGGAATTGATGCGAAGCTAAGGATAATTTTGTAAGAAAATGTTAAGTCCCAGCTGTGTGCGTGGACGACCTCTGCAGCTGTGTGCGCAAAGGGTTTTTGGGTGATAAGAAAATCTGCAGCTATGTGCGCAGAGGCCTGCAGCTGTGTGCACGGCTTTAAGGACTGAAGGGATCTGCAGTTGAGTGCGCAGATCAGAACTGTGGTTTTTGTAGAAAGATTGAATAAAACGCAATTCTGTGGACGTAACCCCTACACTGGGGGTGAACCACGTTATATCTTGTGTCGTGGTTCTATGTGTTGTTTATGTTGTGTTCTTTCATGCATTTATATCTATATATCTAATAAGTAAAGATCACTGCTAGATAATAACTTCGCTGTGAATTCCCAGTAAAGGGTTGCGCAAGGCACTGTTTGTTTATCTAACTGTGAAGCTAAATAAGTGAATGTTAAGCTCTGTGATTTATATTTATAATCTATTAAAAGCTAAAGGTACAGTAATATTCCTCTTTTGCTTGCAGAAATATGGTTCTGCGGCACCCCATAGCTGTTTCAGGTGAGACTGCAACATGTTTGCAGGTTGTTGCCGAAAGGGCCAACTCTGTGGGTCTTTTGTTGGTGCGAAGTTAAAGGTATAAAACCCAATTCTACCTTATAGCCCAACAAATTGGTTCCATTTCCGGTTGAACTCAGTATCTGCTCAAGAGGGGTTTACGTCGTACCTCAAGGGCTATGTTCTGGAGGCCCTCTGTGAAGGAAATCGGTGATTGGCTTGATGAGACTTATCTGAAATTTGCTGAGCAAGAGAACAAAGATCCACGTCGTAGTGCAACCAACTTTTTACAAAGGTATGTTTTTTGTGACATTTATGAAATTTTCTTTGGTAGTATCCACATAGAGTTGCACTAGTGGTTATCCAGTGTAACAGAGAAAAGGACGAACTTCCAAGCACGTAAGTTTCCTGCTTGGACCCCCGCAAGAATTCATATACTAAAAAGGGTGAACAATGAGATATCCCGCGTTGTTGATTTCTGGACAACACGGACCCTTGAAGCATTTGTGACGGAGTTCGCCATCGACACGAGTACCTCCTTTAGTGAAGCTAAGCGGCAGTTTTTCAAAGGACCAAGGGGTAAGTTTTTGAATTCATTTAGTTTGAGAATTAAAATTCTATTGGCTAAAAAAGGTATATTGCTAATTGAATCAAACTGTTAGATTTAGTATTACTAACCTATGGTTGTAAGTGAAAATACCTTCGATGAGCAAAGTGGTTTGCTGCGAAGTGGCAAAAGGTATAGGAGAGATTTTGGATCCTATTCCTAGGGTCAGCATACCGAGTATCCCCCTGTAAATCCCGCAAATTCAGAACCTGAAGAAACCCCTTCTGTTGGAAACCCTCCGGTAACCCCGCAGCGAAGACCTATTATCCCTGAGAACCCGTCGCAGTCTGAAAGTCACCCTAGCCCGAGTATTCCTGTCGCAGGTCAGTCTACCCCACTAAGTTCCCTCCTGCCTACTCCCAGTCCCCCTCCCTCCCCCCCTAGACCTGCGATGGCCCATATGCATGACGACATCAAGCTCCCTGTTTTCAAAGGAACTGGATAAGAGGATCCAGAACAATTCTGGTTTTTATGTGAAGCAGTGTGGACTGCTAAGTCCATTACGGATCAAGATACAAAAAGAGCGCAGCTGGTTACTTCTTTTAGAGACCATGCTTTGACCTGGTTCATGAAGTTCTCCAGCACTCAGAACCATGCATTGGCTGACATAAAAGCAGCAATGATAAAGGAATTTAAGAAGCCAAAATCCGAGTCACAGTGTATCATTGAATTGAAAGAGATTCAGCAGAGGCGTGGAGAATCAGTGTGGGACTTTGATCAAAGATTCAAAATTATGCTAGACCAAGTTAGTTTCCCCATTGGACCTGCGTAGCATAAGGAATGGTTTATTGCAGCATTGCTACCGCATATCAGAACTCCACTCATGCAACAGAATGTTGCTGACCAGCAGGAGGCTTTGGAAATCGCCATAAATCTTGAAACCGCTCCTGTCGAAGATAACTCTGGTATCGCTCAAATCCAAGCGCAGTTGGTAGTGATGGCTCTGGAGCTTCGCGATATGAAGAAAGGAAAAACCAGTCGCGAAGAGGTCTGGTGCACACAATGTCGGACAGAGGGTCACGACAAGGAACAATGTCCTGTGGTAAGAAATTACATGAATACTGGTGCGCCAAACCCATTCAACCCTACTATTCTATATTGTGAGATCTGTCGGACAACTGGCCAGCATCGACCTGAGAATTGTTATCTGCTATAGAGGTATGCGCAAGTCCCCAAGAACCCTTACTGCAAATTCTGTAAGTCCGTAGGACATAATGAAGATGAGTGTCGCAGTTATGACCTCATGAGAGAATGCACCTACTATGCCTATCGGGTACAAAATGAGGGACAGAGTAATGATGGCTATGGCCACCACGGTGGTGCATCAGGTAGAGGTGGTTAATTTGGAGGCCTTGGTCATGGTGGCATGGCTAGCAGAGGTCGTGGTCAGGTGGTATGTTATAACTACAACCAGGCCGAACATCTGGGTGGCGACTGTCGGAACCCGACTACGACATGCTGGTATTGCCGAGCAGTAGATCATGTGATCGAGCAGTGCCCGCAGTTGATAGCTAAGATTCAGGAAAGAAACAGTGTCCCTACTCAGAATCTTCAGATTATTTTCGATGAGCAAAGACCTACCCCAGCCATTAATGTTGTTACCCGAAGTGGAGCTACGATGCATATACAGCCTGCCAAGAAACAACCTGATGAGGCTTGGGTTCGTAAGGGCCCCGTGAAACTCCCCACCTTTGATAGTGAAAGAGAAAAGGAGACATTCATGGAAGCCAAGGAAGATTTTGTGGATTCTAGCCCAGCAGTAGCACCTGCGCAGCCACATCAGTAGCAGTCACAGCTGCAAGAAGCTTCGACGGATAAAGTAAGTACACTGTCCTCCTTTTTACAGAGTTGTCTGAAACTTTTAAGAAATCAGAATGCTTTAAGTGAGTTGCGGAAAGTTATTGCTTCTTGCGAACCTCAGCAAGGTTCTGGTCAAGCAAAAGTTGTTCATAGAGTCAGAAGAACTGGTAGGGAAATGAGATTGAATGCTCAGATAGGAGAGTATGAGATGATTGATGTGATCTTGGACTTAGGGTCAGAAGTCAATGTCCTAACCAAGCAAACCTGGGAAAAAATGGGCAAACCTACCCTTGATTGGTCCCATATACAGTTGATATTAGCCAATCAGTAGAAGATTGTGCCCCTAGGATGATTTCCTAATGTCCCAGTAGATATTGATGGTGTCTATACTGTAGTAGACTTTGAAGTTATTGAGATCATTGACGACAACAATCCCTATCCAGCCTTGTTAGGTATTGAGTGGGCAATGGCAAATGCTGCAGTTATTAACCTTAAGAAGAGACAGATGACTTTTGAAGGGAACGATTTGAGAGTCATAGTCCCATTGGATCCCTCCCAAGGATAAAGGTACATAGAACCCCTCCGAGATGAAGATCAGGATGTGTTGGACCATATCTACAATATTATAGCGAAGGAAGACGATTATGTTGATCCTAATGCCGAAGGTATTATGGATTGGTAGTGTGACAGCTCCTGTATGACGGATTCAAATGATGGTCTAGAGAATTAGCAGAACAGATTGTATGAGTTACATGGCCACCGTTGTGCAAGAATTACCAAGTCTCTTAGATGGCTTGGCTCACAGACAAGACCCTTGTTTTTGATGGTTTGACAGACCCAGAAGCATTTATTGAGCAATTCTCAGCCCAAATACCGGATTCACAGACACGAGAGACTTTGGATTCCGCATTTCATGCCACCGCAGCAAGATGGAGGGATAACCATAAAAAGTACATTCCTAGTTGGGAAGCTTGTCAGAAATCTCTTCGCCTAAGCTTTGTGGATCAGATCTAGGAGGTGCACAACAGGTTCACTGGGTAGGGTGGACTGCAGGAACACTTGGAGCACTGTTACGAAGCATGGAAACATGTACCTCGACAGGCACATAGGCTTATACATATCCAAGCACCTATAGCAGAGAACTGGTATACGGAGGTCAAGCCTCGGCATGCTAATAGGTCTGGTGACAAAGAAATCACCAAGTACCAACCTGCAGGATCGAAGCTCACACCTTGGTTGCGGAATTTGTTAGGATATGCCGAAGTTCAATATGGTGTCGATGGTCCTTATTGTGATGCAGCTGCAGACCTGGAGGTGCTGCAACCCAAAAGCCGACCGTTGGAACACTGCCAATTTGGCGGCGCCGGTACTTTACTCGCCTTAATTTCTTGTCCTAATGATATCCACTGAAATCTAGCACCGTGGCAACAGGACCTCTGTCAGATTTAGTGCCTTCAATGTACATTTATGGCATATTTGGTCAATGGATTGTATATGAAGACACTCGAGCATGGGGAAATCGCATTCTGCATTTCCTTGAGTTTCACAACTGAACCCATGTCAGCTGATCATGAACTCCAGGACTTATTGAGAGAATTTGAACAGAGGGGTCTGCAAAACATTTTCACCCCCCCCACCGGAGCCTGCAGCCTGTGAAGAGACTCTACTAGTGCTGACCCCGCCAATGCAGACACAATCTGCCAGGAAACAGTTTAAGCCTGAAGTTCGTTCTAAGCAGAACGAGGACAGACATAAGCAATCAGGGCAAACATCGGAGGATCCTGGGATGAATCCGCCTAGCTCAGCAGAGATCCCACTTGAAGGGGATGAGGACATTGCCCCACAGCGGACACCATATCTTCAGCCTATTCGACCAGGAGTTAAACCGCCTTGGCGGAGCGCTAAGTTCACTATATGCATCCCTTCGCTGCCCTCAGGTGTGCACCTAGTCGGAACGATGACAAGGAAAATAGACCGGCTTAAGTATGCTGACCACGACACGAATGACCGTGGGAAGTTTCCCCAGTTCACACCAGCCCAATACTTACACTTTGTTAAATATCAAGAGACTGGGGAAACCTTATTGGAAGTAAAACAGTGCGCTACTGGCTTGGATCTAGCTGGTTTGCTGAAGATGCTCAATGTTCCCCATTTTGGTCATAGCACACAGGTCACCATCATGGTCAAATAGCTGCTGGAGTTAGTACATGACAGCTACCTATGGATCGGCAACAAGAAAATTCTTATTAATGGTGAGCCCATTCATAAGATCATAGGCTTACCAATGGCAGGGCCTGATCCGGGGACAGAGTTTCCCTCAAAGCATGAAGATACGAAGCTCGCACAAAGCATGAAGGATCGCTCTGGCCTGACGAAGGGGAAACGCGGGTATCACACTTCCGCGATTCAAGAGCAGAACATTCGCTTCACAGCTGAGCTCTTAGCATGCAAAATTATAAAGAAATGCAGACCAACTGAAGTGCCTACCCTAGTCATCAGAACTGCTATCAACTGTGTCGAAGGCTACAGCTACAACTGGGCATCCTATATTGCGAAGGAATTCCTTGAAGACGCTCGTGATGCACACAAGAAAGGTAGGCCCTTCCACTACTCATGGTTGATTGTCCTCATCGCATTGGTAGGATGGCAAGAACATACTGAAGCCCAGTTTGCTGTTGTACTGGTGCACATGCCTGGCGCAGCCAGGTACGCATCGCTATGGGTTTCACAGGATAAAACCCACCAACAGATGACAAACTATGTATTTGGTTTTTATATGATGAGTATCTCGTATGAGATTATAAACACCCCGCGGCTCAGTAATGAGTTGTTCTCTCAGTATGATGGAGCGGTCAATTTCAGGGCCGATATGCACCATATTTGTATCCAGGCTTGCGCAGATAAGAAGCATCAATGGTTTAAGTTGCCATATGTAGTGACTAAAGATGAAATCCTCGCAGTAGTACAGCAGTGGCCAGTAGAATGGTTAAAAGACGCAGGAACAAAACCTAAGATTCATGTCCCCCCTGTCACCGATATGGGCGCAGGCCCCAGTCACACACAGCAGCAGGACCCCCCCGAAGACAATGACGAATAGACTGACAGCAACCAGGGAGGAGATGGTGGAAATGAAGATGAAGAAGAAGAAGAAGAAGACTCGGTCAAAACTACCTCAGACCCTAATAGGCAGCATAAGCGCAAGACACCGGAAGCAGAGGAAGTAAACAAACCGCAGTCGTGAAAGAAAGTGAAGGCATCAAAGGCTAAGAATATCGATGAAGCACCCGGCTTGACAAGTGAGGAGCTTGATGAGGCTTTGTCAAAATACATCGAAGTCCTCACTAGACAATGGTTAGAGTTTTCCACTGCACATTTGGATGCCATCACCGGCATAGCCAAGCACATCTCAGAGCTTAAGGACTTAGCAGCGAAGTCAGTGACTGGCACTGCAGCCAGCAGCACCCCAGTCAGTGCATAGCTAGACCTAAGGCAATGGCCGGCTAGAGATAAAAAAGGACAAGTGTCAAGTGCAACCATCATATTCACTGATGCAGCGTCACGTGCAGAGATGAGCATAAAGGTTGGAATAGATTACACTAAGATGCCCATGACAGAGCTACACCTCTGTCAGTTAGCAATTATGAAAGAAATCCAGGAACGAGACCAATGTTCGTAGATGCAGTTAGAAGAGGCCATAAGTCAGCAGCAAGGCTTCGCAGCGCAGCTGGAGGCAGCAGAGCAGAGAAAGAGGGACGCTGAAAGAAAGCGGATTACACTAGTTCGAGTTTTGGATGAGGCATGTCGAAGTCTTCCTGACTTCGACATGTAGTTGGTGGAAGAGCCAAAACAAATATTAGTCAGGATGAAAGACTACGCACAGCAGTATCGTAGTGAAATTGAGAAACTCAAAGAAGCACATGAGGCTCAGATCGTGGAACTTCAACTGCGCATCCCTCCGAAAACTCCACCTGAGGTCAAAGAACAGCGCCGTGCAGACATTCAGGCATCCACAGCGAAAATTTCAGATATTGTGGGTACCGCAGCAAAGTTGCTCGGAGACAGTGTCGAGACCTAGACCACCCTGCAGGAAAATCCAGAAATAGGACAGCTGCAAGAAACCATCAAGCAGCGACAGGCAGAGTTGGCTGCCGTAAAATCGAAAATTAAGATTCTGCAACCGATGGAGAAAATTCTCAAAGTAAAGTGCAGTAAGGAACACCAGCAGGAAATTGAGTCATGCAGGGTGAAAGTAACAGAGTTGGAAAACTCTATACAGCCACTTGTCAGTGAATCTTTGGAATTAAGTACTGCGGTGGATAGCCAGTTCAAAATTCTGAAGGAATATGATGCATTCGCACAGGAAAAGGCCAGCGAAGCATCATCCGCGGTACTGTAGGAGTTGGTGGAAAAGGAGAAAGTAGTTGACAACATCATGTACAGTCTAAATACTCAGTTCACTGTCCTCTAAAAGAAGCTTCATCCGCCAGGAAACCAGCAGAGTGTCCCGGGACGGGACACTGGTGAGTCTTAGGGGCCTGTTGGGGTGCACACCCTAACGGTCCTTAAGATGGATAACTCTGCGGGTTTTTGGGAGCTTGTAAGCGCAGCTATGGCTCTAAATAGTCTTAGGGATGTTGGGGCTGAGTCAAAAACCTTATTTTTTAATAAACCCATGGTTTAAATCCAGGTTTTAGGGTTCAGGGTGCCCATGGTTTAAGTCCATGGTTTTGTAATAGTGCACTGTATAAATAGGCACTCTTGTAAATAAGTGAGGTTAGGATTTTTATGAAAAAGGAATTGATGCGAAGCTAAGGCTAATTTTGTAAGAAAAGGTTAAGTCCCAACTATGTGCGTGGATGACCTCTGCAGCTGTGTGCACAAAGGGTTTTTGGGTGATAAGGAAATCTACAGCTGTGTGCGTAGAGGCCTGCAGCTGTGTGCACGACTTTAAGGACTAAAGGGATCTGCAGCTGAGTGCGCAGATCAAAACTGTGGTTTTTGTAGAAAGATTGAATAAAACACATTTATGTGGACGTAACCCCTACATTGGGGGTGAACCATGTTATATCTTGTGTCGTGGTTCTGTGTGTTGTTTATGTTGTGTTCTTTCATGCATTTATATCTATATATCTGATAAGTAAAGATCACTGCTAGATAATAACTTCGCTGTGAATTCCCAGTAAAGGGTTGCTGAAGGCACTGTTTGTTTATCTAATTGCGAAGCTAAATAAGTGAATGTTAAGCTCTATGATTTATATTTATAATCTGTTAAAATCTAAAGGTACAGTAATATCCCTCTTTTGCTTCCAGAAATCTGGTTCTGTGGCACCCCATAGCTGTTTCGGGTGAGACTACAACCTGTTTGCAGGTTGTTACTGAAAGGGCCAACTCTGTGGGTCTTTTGTTCGTGCGAAGTTAAAGGTATAAAACCTGGGTCTGCCCTATAGCCCAACATTCTTCCCATGGAGTTTTAGGAATATACCAACACCCTCTTTCGCCATGGAGTTCATGAAAGTTCGTTCTAATATTGGCTATATTAATTTTCTTCTGCGAGCTAGTTACTACCAAGATATACTTATGATCTTCCAAGTTATAGTTAATGAACTCCTTATAGTATCTTAATTTTCTCTCAACCGCTAAATTTTCCTTGCACCAGAGTTTCTCTTTAAACTTAAAAGTAATAATATTTTTGACATTCTCAATGTTCTGCAAAATGTTGTTTACATTAATGGCCCAATGGTTTAACCAAGCCATGGTATCTTTACACCAACACTGCTTGAGGCATAGTTGGTTTTGACTTAAGTTTAAAGCAATTTTAGGAAGTCTCATGTTTCCCATGTTATTTATCTTATGCTTGTATATGAGGTACCTAGTCATAGAAATGCTCTTGATGGGGGAAAGACCCACTTCTATGAGGAGAATAGTATAAGGCATATTTCTTTTAATTTTGAGGTTATAAGTTATAAACCACTTCAATATTTGCTCAATATTTCTCCAAGATTCTCTAGAAATGTTGCACCCCCATAATTCACAACCATACAAGATAACATGGATGACAAGAGTTTCAAAGAGGAACTTCTTTTTATCCCACATGACCAGATTGGTTGATTTACAGTTATTTTTAAGACTAAAATAAGTTTTCCACCCTCCATTAATCATTTTCTCAACGCTATATTTCCAATTGAGCTTATGATGAATATCAATTCCAAGATACTTCTAAAAAGTCACTTCCTATGGATTTCTATTATCATAAATAAAATTTGCATAGGTGTCTTTGTTATATTTTATAATCATGATTTTTTTCTTGTCAAAGTTAACAGTCATACCCATGTTAGAGAAAAAATATTTAAGAATTCTTAATTATTTATCGAGATCAGAAGGACACATTTCCAAAAGAACAATATCATCAGCATAAAGTAGGAGGATGATAACTATCCCAACTAAGATTGTAGTGATGCATCCTACTTCTTCTAAACACTTTTATAGCTTATCAATGTAAATGCCAAAAAGGGTAGGGGAGAGGGAAAAACCTTGTTTAACTCCAATATTACAATTTATATATGTTTTCCACCCCTCATTTTTCTTAAAATTTCCAATTACCTTTTCATATAACCTTATCATGGAAACTCTCTACTCAAAAGGAACCTTAAGCTCCTCTAGCCTATTCCATAGATTATTTGTAGGTAGTGTATCAAAAGCTTTTCTAAAATCCAAAAAGAAACAAAATCAGTTAGACTTATTATTACAGAATTCCTCTGCAATGACCCTAAGTGTAACAAGGTGGTCTCTAGTTGAATGATTCCTTCTAAAACATGCTTGTCCTTTATCCCACTTACCTTCCATTTCCAAAAAAAATTTGATCTTATTTTCTAATATAATACCATATAACTTAGCTAAGAGAGGGATAATCATAATATTCTGATAATTAGAGGGATCATTTTTATCGCCACTTTTGAAAATAGGAATAATGAGGCTTTCCGTCCAAGGTGTAGGAAAACCTTGTTTGACCTCTAAATTAAAGATATTGTGGATGTTTGGGAATGAGGCCATGCCCTCTATTTTTTATGATTTCCAATTGGTATCCTTCAATGTATTTGGCTTTTCCATTTGCTAACCGCTTAACCCCAAATATATGTATTCTAATGAGAAAAAATCATTCGTTGTAAGAAGGGTTTGAATGTTATCTCTAATACCTAGGGATTAAGCATTTTAATGTAGGCCCATTCCAATCTTTTAAAGAAATTTTACCGTCTTCTTTTGTTTTGCGAGCTAGAATATACCTCCATAATTTCTTAGGAGCCACCTTAGAGAGGTGTAGGATATTTTCCTTCCTTTTACTTAGATAATGCAATTTTTTATTTTAATTAAGGCTTTGTAGTGATTGGAATGATTAAAAACTAGTTTATGTCCAATGAAAGGGGATAGCACTGGAGAGGAGAATTAGGCAAAAGGTTTCACAGTGACTTAGGGTTGCAGGTTTTGATATGATTTCGTAGGGTCTCTGAGAGTTTGGACCAAGTACATTCTCTTTGGGGGAATGGGGCATCAGTATGAGTGACAAAATTGATGGGGGAGAGTTTCCCCCTTCTTTGGGATCAGAAATGGAGGTGGATAAAGGTAAAGTAATAGTACAAGGCCCAAATCTCCACTTGGGGAAGGGAGGAGAAGGGACGAGCGAGATTATCAAAGAGGAAATATCGACCAGGGATTCCAGGAAACTGGGTAACTGTGTTCCAAAATAGACACATATTCGCTCAGACCATGTTCAGGAGGATATTCAGTACATGAAAGAGAATTCCCTCATCGGTAACTTTGTTGGAATCTGGCTAGCAGAGAAGACCCTAGTGTGGTGGATAAACACAACTTGGAAGCCCCAGGGCCATTATGACCTACAATTGGGTGAAAAAGGTTTTTTCATGAATATATTCTTCAATGAAGAATATAGAACCAAAATATTTGATAACTAGCCTTACTTCTTCAACTCAACGGGCCTTTTCCTTAGACAATGGAAAAAGCATTTCAATCCAGACAAGAAAAACCTAACAATATCCTCGTTCTGGATCTGACTGTATTCCTTACCAATGGAATACTGGAAAGAATAAATCCTCTAAGATATTGGTAATATGTTGGTAATCTTTGTAAAAGTATCAAAACAAACCAAACATATGCGATACACTTCATATGCCAGGATATGCCTTTACCTAGACATATGTAAGGATATACCCAACGAGATAGAGTTATCCTAGGATGATGAGGAATGGTTCCAAGCGATAGATTATGAACATATCCCTTTCAAATGTAGGTGCTTCCATGAGCGTGGGAATATATTTCATGATTTCCCTCTAAAAAAAAAACTTAGAGGTAATAAGGATAAAAAAAGACAAGATGAAGAAGGTTTCATCAAAGTAGCATCTAAGAAAAGAACGACCAAGAAAGTATGCGGTCTTGAGATCCAAAAGAAAGTCTAGAATTAGAACTAGTTTGAATCCATTCAAATGGAAAAGGTGTTTGAAACCCACATAGAAGGACAGCTCCTAGGACTCCATGTTCCACAACCACCCCCTTCTTCGGATGTCATTAGAGGAAATTTCAACTCAAAATGGACCTCCTAAGGAAAATTAATAAAATAATAGTTAAAATAATAAAATAATATTTATTAGTTTTGGAGGAAGAAAAGAAAAAACTACTTTATTGTTTGTATTTTCGACATATCTCCCTGTGATTTTACTCAAAGTTCGATCGGGAGAGCTCGTTGGATGTGAAATGTCATCATCACATTGTTTCAATTATTTCTTGTTTTTGGGGTAGCGGGGCCTGTCAAAAGTATGTTGAGTGGGTACTCATTGAATGCGTAATTTAATTTTGCATCAAACAAGCTCTCTCGATCGAAATTTGTGTAAAATTACATGGATATATGTCGAAAATACGAACAAAAAAAGTAGTTTTTATTATGATACCTATCCCCAAATTTATACTAAAAAATTGTTTAAGAGGTGCTCCCTTTTTTAATTTTAAATAATTCTGATTGGCTAATACATGATGACATGGAATTTGTATTATTTTTGGAAGGACCATTTTAAATTGAAATTTCCTCTAATGATAGATCCAAGAAACCGACAAAGAAAAAAATAGTGAAGAGACCTCACCTCCAGACCATGAAGGGGAAGAGATAGAGATAAGGCAACTGAATTTAGAAGGGTTGGAGGTAGTTTGTTCAAATAAAATCCTAAATCATATTCCTCCAACAAATGTATCCCTTTTGGAGAAATCCATCATAAAGAAAAAAAAACCCTAAGTACATGGGAATAGTGATGAAATCTCTCAAGGACCCGAATGGGAAAAAGAAAGGAAAAAAAGAGAAGAAAGGAAGACATAGTAATGTGCAGTGAATCCAACCAATATGTGAAAATCTAGTAGCCTATGGTAAATATCCAACCATAGATGCCACCCTCACCTATGCACCTAAGTAGTTTTAAGATGTGAATCACATCCTGGAACATACAAGGCTGTAACAGCTCCATGAAGGTACATCTTCTAAAAATAAGTATAGAAAGTAGAAAACCGATTAGAGTGTTTCTTCAAGAATCCAAATGTTTGGAACAAGAACTCAAATCCATAGCGAAAAAAGTATGGAAATCCAGTGAAGCGATTGGTGTAGAGGCAAGAGGAGATGCATGAGGGATAGGAATAATATGAAATCCGAGGGAGGTGTTCCTTACATAATTTATTGCCTCATAGTTTTCCCTTTCGACATCCTTTCAGATAATGGGTACGCGCAGGTGAGGATTCATTTCCAACATTTATAGCCCATCTTAGGCTGATCAGAAGTATAAGTGTTTGGACTCCCTGCATACTCTAAGGACAGAGGTTGGGGTACATCCTTGGATTCTAGGATGGGACTTCAACCTGGTCAGAAGCCTAGACAAGGAAAAAGGAGGAATACAAAAGTTAAACCCTATCGATGATCACTTTAAGAAATTCATTGCAAACCTTGATCTAGTGGATGTCAAAACGTTCAACGGTATCTACACCTAGAATAACAAGAGAGAAGGGGGAAGAAGCATCACTTGTTTATTATACCTCTTTCTAGTCTTAGATTCTATTATGATGGAGCAGGTAGAACTGATAGTCGTGGTGCTTCCCTCAGATGGGTCAGATCATTGGCCAATAAGTCTATATTGAGCGAGAATAGGGGTGAACCTTTGAAGAGAATTTCATTTTGAACAATTATGGATCCTTCACCTTTAATTCCCAAAGATACTCAAGAAATGGTGGGTGGAAATTTATCCCATTAAGGGTATGCTCATGTATCAGTTCCAACAAAAACTCAAGATCCTAAAAGGAAAAATCAAAAGATGGAATATAGAATCCTTTGGGAAAATATTCCAAGAGAAAAAGTGGTTGGATAGAAATATTCAAGAGGTTCAGCAGAAAGGCATGCAATAGGGATTTACTAAGGAGGTGAGAACTCAGGAGAAAATCTTGCTCCAAGAATTTAGTTTAAGAGAGAAACAAGAGGAAAACTTCTGGAAACATAAATACAGAATTAGGTGGCATCAAGAGGGAGAACGCAATAAGAAGAAATGAAAGTTACTCTGAATAAATTCTTTTTTGACCTCATGGAGGAGCCTGACCATGATAGGAATGAGGTCTAGACCAAGGTCCTATGACATATATGAAGGGTCATCACTGATGAACAAAAATTTATTTGCATGAAGCCAATTGAGATGGAAGAAATAGAAAGAACAATCAAATAAATGGATGATGATAAATCCCTGGGACCTGAAGGGTTCATGGCAAACTTATTTCACTCCTATTGGGATTGGCTGAAGAAGGAAGTGTGGGCTCTTGTCAAGGACTCAAGAAATAAAGCTAGCATTCTGAAATACCTCAACGTCACCTTCCTCACGCTCATTCCTAAAGAAAATGGCATGAAATATCCTAGAAAACTCAGACTGATCGCTCTCGGTAATGTCATCTATAATATTATTTACAAGGTCATAGCCAATAGGCTCATATCCCTTCTCCTGCTCCTCATATCCCCAGAACAATATGGTTTTATTGAAGGGATTAAAATATTGTATGGTATCATTTTGGCAACACCACGTTCTTTCACAAAGAAACCATCCAACATCGACATGGTAACTGTATGGTGAGACTAAAAAGGGAGGATAGAACACTTGCAGAAACCTAAGAAGAAATGAAAGTTACTCTAAATAAATTCTTTTTTGCCCTCATGGAGGAGCCTGACCATGATAGGAATGAGGTCCAGACCAAGGTCCTGTGACATATATGAAGGGTCATCACTGATGAACACAAATTTATTTGCATGAAGCCGATTGAGATGGAAGAAATAGAAAGAACAATCAAATAAATGGATGATGATAAGTCCCCGGGACCTGAAGGGTTCACGACAAACTTATTTCACTCCTATTGGGATTGGCTGAAGGAGGAAGTGTGGGCTCTTGTCGAGGACTCAAGAAAGAAAGGTAGCATTCTGAAAGCCCTCAATGTCACCTTCCTCATGCTCATTCCTAAAGAAAATGGCATGAAATATCCTAGAAAACTCAGACTGATCGCTCTGTGTAATGTCATCTATAATATTATTTCTAAGGTCATAGCCAATAGGCTCATATCCCTGCTCCTGCTCCTCATATCCCCAGAACAATATGGTTTTATTGAAGGGATTAAAATATTGTATGGTATCATTCTAGTGCATGAAACCATTCACTCCGTAAAAATGGGAAAAATCTAAGGTATGTTGATGAAACGTGACCTGTCAAAAGCTTATGAAAAATTAAACTCGAAGATCTTTGTAGGAATCCTCTAGACATTTTGATTTTCGGACCAATGGACCAAGTGGGTGATGAATCTAGCCTCCTTAGAATTTTTTTCAATTCTGATTAATAGGGCTCCCATAGAGCCCTTCCATGCTTCAATGGGGATACAAAAAGGAGACCCCTTATCTCCTTTCATGTTCATAATCATTGCACAAGGGCTGGGCCGAATGCTCAAGTACCTACGAAGCGAGAACCAGATTAGAGGGCTCAACCTTATCAAAGAGTTGGAACCACAGACCCATCAAAAATTTGTTGAGGATACAATGTTGATGGGACCATCTACTATCTAGGAGGCCTGTGGCTTAAAGAGGGGGCTTGACACCTTTTTGGAGGCCAGTGGGTTGGAAATAAACAAGGAGAAGTCTTGGGTGTACTTTTTCAACGCCCTGAAATTCATGAGGAGAAACATCCTCAAAATACTGGAAATCTTGGAAGGTGTGTTACCATCCAAATATATAGGTGCTCCTTTAGCAGATTCCTCTATAAAAAAAATCTCTTGGAAGTATTTATTGGATAAACTCAAGAAAAATATTGGCCTATTGACTTTTATGGTTCTTAATATCCCAAGAAGATTAATTATTGTCAAGTTAATTCTTCAAGACATGTCTCTCTACCTCTTCTATGTCCTCATCACGCCCAAATTAGCACTGAAAAAAATTCAAAATATCCAAAGAACCTTTCTATGGGGAGGAACTGAAGGACACGGGAAGTGGGATCTGGTCGATTAGAAAACTCTATGCAAACCAAAGGACACCGAGGGGCTAGGAATCAAGGACCCGGTCAGTATAAACAGATCCTTGGGGGGGGGGATATGGTGGAAATGGATTCCCACTCATAGGAACCATGGGAAAAGTTATGGCATCATAAATATGCACCACAATGCTGAAACAACAACTTATCAGACTCGGGAAAGATCTCCCAAGTTCAAGCATATGGAAGGCTCCCAAAAAAAATAGAGGGCTCATTCAACGACACAACTTTTAGGAGGTCAGAGATGAGAAGTCAGCATCATTTTCTAAGGATAAATGGAAACAAGCTCCCTATTTAGCCAACCGGGACGAGATCCTAGAACTACTCCATTATTTTAAGAATAGCCCGCTGGAATGGATGCAAGACTTTTAGGACCCCCTCTCAATAGATACACATTTTAGGACCTAGAAACCAAAGGAATAGTGGAAAGCATGTGCCCCAAAAGGACAACATTGAAGAATTCTATGAGGAATTGTGCAACAGAAAGATCCCAAAGGAGGGCGGGCTAGACAAGATTAGATGGGGCTATTCCAATTTGGGAAACTTCAATATCAAAGAGGCAATAGGACTGTTGATGGAAACTCATAGAATGGAGAAGGACAAGAAATGGCACAAAATTTTGGGTGCGAGATGGTGCCCCAAGGTGGCGGCCTTTAGTTGGCTACTTCTGAGAAGGCACATCCTCATCTAGGGCAATATCTAGAGTCACAAGATGATAGGACCATACAGATGTATCCTCTACGAAGATGCTACTAAAATAATCAATAAAGGGAGGATGCCATAGGGAAAAATTTTGGAAAAATTCAAGACATTAGGGTGTCTAGATTTAACAACAGCCAATTGGCGTAACTAGGTCTTTAAAAATGATATTTTGATTAGGGCTTAGGAAGTATTTCGAGGTTTAGTTGTTTGGGAAATATGGAAAAATCGAAACAGGAAAATCTTTGAAGAGAAGCTTCGCTATAGAGAGGAGGTATGGGATCTGATTGAAATTCATATAAAGGAAACCCTAGCCCTAAACCAATGGACTCAAAAATCCAATGAAGCTGACTTAGAAGAACAACAAATTTTACATGACTGGGGTATTTACAATGTACCTAGAAAGAATGACCTCCTACAATCCTCGAATGCATCTTCTTGTAGCTCTGATTCATGGAAATGTCTGGCAACATGATCCTTTAAAATGAATTTTAACAAAGAAGCGAAAGGAAACCCAGGATGAGTGGGTTTTGGCAAGGTAATTAAGAATTCAAACAAAAAAAATCTCAGCTTTTTCAATGGAGGCATAGGCATAAATACAAACAATATGGTAGAATTGGAAGGACTGGTAAGTGGACTAAAATGGGCTATACAGGAACAATGGATTCCTCTAATTATGGAGGAGGAATCATTCATCATCATATCCATCGCATGAATAATACAACAAGGTTCCACCATAGACAAGGTTTCAAGGAATTTGAAATGGGAATGTCGACTTTCAGATCTCAAGCGACTATTAGTCGACACCCCGACCTTACAATTCTCCCATGTCAGGTGGAACGAGAATAAGTTTGTGGATGCATTAGTAAATGAAGGGATCAAAAAACAAACTTATTTCCATGCATAACAGAGAGCATATTTAGGCAACTACATTCCATGGAGAAGGTGCGATAAGTTGGAAGAAAATGATCTTGGAAACCCACCAAGCGATCGAGAGGCTAAACAGGGTAGACCTCCACGTCATGATGACAGCAGAAGTAACCAAGGATAGGTAATAACTTCTTGGGAGGACACAATTCCTCGCATGGGAACGCACCACACTATATCCCTAGAGCCGCGTGGATGGCACGTGACTTGGACATATGGATTTCTCTCACCAGATCCTAAGGAAGGTGCAGTGGTAGCTGCATATGATCGGCTCAAGAAGGAGCTCATGATCCTACACATCATTTCCATGCCTTTCAACACATATACTCATAATGTCAATACAAATGGAGTGGGTAAGGAGATGGAAACCGTAGCACATGACACGGTGGATAGATCCATCGTGGATGGTTCTGAATCTTTCCTTCTTTAAATGATCCTATCTCAGTCACCCTCAAGCCCATACAATGTAGGAGGACGTACTTTCCCTTTCAGTAAAAGCGTTGGCCTTATCTTGAGCACTCACCATCTTACGGAATGTAGGGAGGAAGGTCATACACCGACAAATAAAATGGACAACCTTGTCCAAGATCATCAACATGAGAAGGAAGGATACAGAGATCATAATCAGATAAGGTAGTACAAAGGTGTTAATATTAAGGAAATGGAGTGCATGAAGGGAGGAATCCAATCAGGCTCTATGAACATTCTGTACCTCCTTCAGATTCCCAAAAATTCCTTAAGTACCCCCACCAGGGATGGAATGCTTGTGCCTTCTGTTCATAACCTTGCAAACATGATATTACAATCTGTGTGCATTAGTTCTTTGGTGGATCTATTCATAGGTTTAATGGTGTCGTAATGGAGAGTTCAGGGCCACCATGGTGCGAGTGTGAGGATTGAAGGTGAGGGTCGGTCAAATGCTAGTTCCTCGTAGCAAGAGTTGAATGCCCATGAATCTTTGGTTCCCTTATCATTCAATTGGGGGCACAATATATGTCTGAAATCCTAGCTCCAGTTGAAGCACAAATCATGAATAAGGAAATTTCCCTACTTCAGGAATATGAATCTCATCAATAAATACCCCTCGTCATCAATCCTTTTTGGGTTGTGCATATTCTAATAGCACGAGAAACTCAAGGGAGGATGCACATGGAACAAGGTATCAGAGAGGTACTCCATATGATCAGAGGTGGGAAGCAAGACAACATTGTGGGATTTTTCCTGTTGGAAATGATTACAGAGGATTATATTGATCATCTAAGGGAGTTGGCTAGAGAGGAGCAAGCTCCTCCTCCCCACGAACCCCCTACCCAGTGATGGGTGTTGTGCTTAAATTTTTTTTCTTTTGCTAAGAGGGTTTGTTACTCTGCTCAGTTATTTAGTGCAACCTTTTTGTTTGAAGATTGATATGTTACTTTTATCATGTTTGATTCTAATGTTAATGGTCTAAGTATTATGGATTTTCAGTCTCTGCGTAGACTCAGGGACGAGGGCTGAAAGGCCAACCTTTTGTGGGATCCTTTTTCAAAATTGGGTAGGTTGTTACGCGAGAAACTGGAAGTATATGGACACTTATCTGATTACAATCCAGCCATGCTTGGATTTTCCAGCTTGTCGTGAATGCTTGTACCACCATTTTTGTACTTTATTAAATTTCAACTAATATAAGGATATTCTTCTTACTGATAAAAAAAAAGGCTTTGTAGTGATTTATATTGTCCATTTTTATTGAATCTCTAGAATCTTGCTTAATTTCTTTTCTCACATCTTTATAATCTTGATCATACCAAGGGTTGGTTCTCTTCTTGCTCGTTTTAGTCAAAAATTCAATAGAGAACTTGCTAATGGACATAGAGAGGGTTGTGTCAAAATTATGGGTAGAGATTTTCTATATTCTCCATGCTAGATAAAGGAACGAGTTCATTTTTTAGATCATGGAGAAAAATGTAAGCTTTATTTTTATCTAAGATCAAGTGTTTTTGGCAATGATAGTTTTCCTCCATGGGATGGCTATGCATGGAAATATTAAAATATGTCAAGAAGAATTAATTTTTGAGTATATATATACCAAAATAAACCAAACATTTATCAAATTAATCCAAGAAATAGATCATAAATAAATAATAAAAATATTAGGCTTATAAGATAATTAATTTTTGAGTATATATACCAAAATAAACCAAACATTTATCAAATTAATGAAAGAAATAGATGGTAAATAGATTATTTAATTACCAAACACTTGGTAAATAAATAAATTTGATTCAAATATATGTTTAAATTCCACACTGAGCATAGGTCCATGAATTAACACATAAATATCCAAATATCTAAACGGTATGCCAATGCATGGAAAAAATATACAACACCTACTATATAGATTACATGATCACTCTAATTACCAACAAATAGAAAAATGTGGAGGTGTACCTAATAAAAAAGTTGAATAAGAAATATTTATACCATATATATATCAAAACATAGTAAAAATACAGAACAAATTAATTTTTGAGTATATATACAAAAATAAACCAAACATTCATCAAATTAATAAAAAAAATAGATCATAAATAAATTATATTATATGTTAATGCATGGAATAAATATATATATGTTATTTGGTATCTTTATTATTTCACTTTATTATTATACAATTTGTTAATGACTAAACATTCTTTCTGTGTTATTATTCAACCTCTTTGTTGACATTGATATATGTTTAAATATACAAATATCCAAATTGTATTCTAATAATTTAATATACCAAAAAAAAATTGGTGGGATTGATAAAATTAAAGTAAATATCAAAACATTAAAAAATGTCTTATTGATCACCTAATTAATGTTTGAGTATATATAAAATAAACCAAACATTTATCAAACTAATCAAAGAAATAGATCCTAAATAAATAATAAAAATATGTAGCCTTGATAAGTGAATTAAATTTTTAGTATATATATACCAAGATAAACCAAACATTTATCAAATTAACCAAAATAATAGATAATAAAAATAAAAATATGTCTCCTTGATAAGGGAATCAATTTTTATTATATATATACCAAAATAAACCAAATATTTATCAAATTAATAAGGAAATAGATCGAAATTAATTGATTTATTTACTACCCTCTCTTTACTTTTTGATGTTTTATTTTTATTTACGCATAATGGAACAAGTGAGCTAAATTTTATATAAATATAATTCTGAAATTGAGAGTTTTAACAGCTATACAATTAATTAACAGAAACTTGGTTTAAAAGCATTTATCAAATCCTAAAGATTATTTACTAAGACAAGTAACCAACTAAGGAGCGATAGTTATTTACGGAAAAGAGACGAGGGCATGCACATGGATTATAGAGAACAAGAGAACTAGAAAAGAGAGAGGTGATAGAGATCACAAAGGTGAAGGTCTATTTTAATAGTGCTCATAGCTGTAAGAGAATGCTAAGTACCACAAAAGCCACTGAGAATAAGAGAATGCTAGCTCTCTATAGTTAATGGTGGCCACTTGTATGCATGAAATAAGTTTGGGGGGAAGGGGGTTAAAGAGCATAAGCTTGCAAGCTTTGAAGTTCTTATAGCTTTCATGAAAACCTAGCTCTTATTTATTATTTATTATAGATACAATATGTTTTTCTTGCAAATTAGTTATTTGTTATTAAAATCATATCTCCCTATTAATGGGTTATATGGTTACTAATAATCTTTTACTTATTAGTATGAAATGTTTTATATTTGTATTTGAACTAAATATGGAGGGAAAGCCTACATTAATTCAAGAGAATAATTATAGGAAAGTCTTTTTTGTTTTACTATTTTTAAACTTATTAAACAAAGATTAACAATAAAAACAACTTTAGTAATGAAGAAACCGTAATATACAATTGATAAAATTATATTTTGTTTAACAACTTTAAAATTAAGTACTTAGTTATAGTTACCCACGTCCACCAACCACTCTACCTATAGCTTGTGTTAATATTTTAAATAACCATAAAACATAAAAAAAACTGTTTTAAATACTTTACATTTTCAGTTAAGATACGTAATGCATATGTTAAAATACCAAATAACTAATCATTTTCAACGGATGCCTAATGACTATGTTAATGTACCAAATAACTAATCATCTTAGTCGGCCATAAAATCAAGATAAAGACTTCAAGTAACATTTATTTATTTATTTGTTACACCAATCACTTCACCACCTTTCACATTTCGTGAAGTAACCAGTTCTGCAACTCTGCTCAGCACCTTTTACATTTCGTGACCTTTCACATTTCGTGAAGTAACCGGTTCTGCAACTCTGCTCAGACAATACTTCGAATTAACAAAAGCAGACCAGCTTCTTATTTCTACTTGATTTCTGATTTTTACTCTGAAAATTAGAAACATATCACAGCAAGAAGTTGCGAGTAAGATGGCACGAGAGACCCCTGAATTGAAGGACATTTGCAAGGGATATCCTCCAAGAGACAACAGCAAAGGTGGTCCAGTGGGGAAGGAAAATTGTCATCGTAGGTCTATTAGCTGCGTCCAGACATTCGGCGGTGGTGGAGCTGTTAAACCGCTGGCTGAGAGGCAGAACAGCAGTTTGTCATTGCCAGATCAACGTAAGAACCAAGTCAAGGTCACCAATATACAGCCTTTTAGGCTACGAACAGAGGTAGAAACATAACTCTAATAATGTTTTATTGATAGATCCCATATATAGTTATCACTGTAACTATACTTAGACATGGTTATAGCAATTGTTGCTCGCGTTAATACAGTAACATTTAGCACTATATCTTACCATAAACAAATGTGTATGCTTAGCTTGACGAGCATGTACTGTTTTGCAGCAAAGAGGCCAAATGAAAGAACAACAATTCATGAAAAAGTTACAACAGCAGATGGATGAGGAGCAAAAGCGCAGAATACCGATTGCACTAAGTTTGCCACTCACAACTGATGAACCACAAGTAAGTTAAAAAGCAAGTTATTTTATTTGATGCAATAAATGATCCTTAGTGCTAAGCTTCCAATATGGTTCACCTTAAACAGGTTGATCACTTCTAAATTTTTATAAACTTACACACAATCATTATTGTATTCTTTATG